>JADBJO010014285.1:0-20000 GCA_016801955.1 Conus betulinus | reverse complement strand
TTGTGTCCTCTATGGACGAGGACAAAGTTTTCGCTAAATATTTACAACGAGGTAAGGTATGTGGTCTGGAGGACAGGCTCTGCTGGACTATGTTGACAAATGTATTGCCCAAGACATAGAAAGAGAAGAAAGAATTAGGATTAAAGAATTTCAGTTGAAGGAGGTACAAATGCAAGAGGAAACAAAAAGAATGCAAGAGGAAACAAAAAGAATGCAAGAGGAAACAAAAAGAATGAAGAGGAAACAAAAAGAAAGAGGAAGAAAACAAAAAGAATGCAAGAGGAAGAGAAAACAAAAAGAATGCAAGAAACAAAAAAGAATGCAAAAACAAAAAATGCAAGAAGAGGAAACAAAAAGAATGCAAGAGGAAAACAAAAAGAATGCAAGAGGAAGAGGAAAGGAAAAAAAAGAATGCAAGAGGAAACAAAAAGAATGCAAGAGATAGAGAATGAAACTAAAAGTTACACAGTTTCAAGTTACTTCTCAGCAGAGTGCGGTCTCAGGACAGGACAGTGAGAGTCAGGGTTCTGGTTTTCCCAGGTTTAACGCCCCTCGCCCTACGTTTCCTAAGTTGCCCCCTTTTAAAGAAAGAACTGATGATATAGACAGTTACTTGTTTCGTTTTGAAACCCATGCTCGTTCCTTAGGTTGGTCAGAGGATTTGTGGGTCACATACCTTTCTGCTTTACTTGAGGGTTCCGCTTTAACTCTCTATCACAGTCTCGCTGCTGAAAATAATGTTGTGTCATACGAGCTTTTGAAAGAGAGCTTGCTGAAAAAATTTCATGTACCCCCAGATGGTTTTCGTAAGCGTTTTCGTGAAGCTAAACCTAGCTCAGATGAACCTTTCGAGACCTTTGCAGTTGAACTTAGGCGTTTGTTTGACCGTTGGGTCTCTTTGTCAAAAAGATGATAAGTCTTTTGAAGGTCTGGTGGATCTTATCTTGCGTGAGCAGTTTTTGGAGTGTATCTCTAAGGACTTGGCTACTTTTTGTGTGCGAAAAAAGATGTGAAAACTTTGATGAAATGATCAAGTCTGCAGAGTCATACAGACATGCTCTCATCCCACTAAGGTGCTTTCTAGGAAAGCCGATGTAAACATTTTTGCTTCTGTTGGGTACAAAACTCCTGGTCAATTTGATAGAAATCCATATCCCGGTCAGTCTGATAGAACTCCATACTGTGGTCAGTCTGACAGAGGAAACAGATACTCTACTTTCAAAAAGTGGCCACTACTCTGGTTCCTCAGCTGATCATGAAAGTAACTTTGATGGTAGCTGTTATTGTGGTCATCAGAGCTTTGGTTACTCAGCTGGTCGTGGAAATAACTTTGGCGGTAGCCGTTATCGTGGTCGTGGCGCCCGTCATACCTCTGGCAGTAAGAGTCCCTCAGGAAGTGCTTCTGATCAGTTTGCAAGTGTTGTGTGTTTTTTGTGTAAAATGACAGGACATGTAGCTGCTAGGTGTCCATGGAAGTCAGGTAGAAACCCTGTAGAATTTTGCACCCTTAGCCACCCAGATGAATGTCCTTTTGGTTAGTAAATAACTCCACTGTTGTTAAGAAACTCAGCTGTCAGCATACAGTCCAGTGCTTGTTGCTCTGTTCTTGATTCTTCTTTTGCTTGTCTACCTGCTGGTGAGTTCACAGGCAAATTGCATTTGGAGTCTGGTTCTGTGAATGGCACTTTGAGTTCTGTTCTGCGTGATACTGGTGCTACCATTTGTGTGCGTTTCGCAGACGGTTAGTTTCTGACAGTCAGATGTTAGGAACCACAGTGAAGTGTGTTTCTTTTGGTGGTCGTGTGGATGAGTTTCCACTGGCTACAGTTTCAGTCAGTTGTCCTTATTTTGTGGGCGATTTGACTTGTTGTGTGTCTTGGATAGCCCTGTCGCAGATCTCATCGTGGGTAATGTTCCTGGAGTTTCTGTGAGCGGTGAGTCCAGTGATGTATCTGGTGAACCTTTCTCTTTAGCCGCCGTTACGAGGGCTAGAGATAAGCATGTTGTGGACAAAAAAAGCTTTGTGTCAGATCCCTGATGATCTGAACATTTCCCGTTCTGATCTTGTTCAGAAACAGAAGGATGAGTCATTGAAGTCTTGCTTTCAGTTAGCGTCTTCTGATGTGTGCTGTGTCTACTTCTGATGTTGTACCTACAGTCTTTCTTTCACAAGGTACTTCAGTGCCTGGGTCAGAGATAGCACCTTGGCTTGTGAGCAGGAACAGCTTTCTCTTGAGTGTTCTACAGGAGTTGGTCTTTTTGAGGATCCCTCTCCGGAGTCTGTTTGTACTGTTCGTAAAGTGGTTCGTACAGTTGGTGTCGTCCAGGACTGTGATGACGCTTTACCCATTCCTACTTTAACTGTTCCGATGGCGTCTTCTATGCCAGATGAAGATGTTCGTTCTGTACAGTTTGACTGTACTTTGTCTGACAAAAGTACCAGGGAGTTGCGTGTAACATTTGATGATTTTCAGGACATTTTGACTCCCCCAAACCAGGTTCTTTCTCAGGTGATGTACTATTACAGATCCCTCTTACAACAGATGTCCCTGTTAGAAAGAAATGTTGTGCGAAAAAGACTGTTGAGAGAGAGACTGGTATCATGTTGGATCTTGTATCACTGAGCCATCGAATAGTCCAATGCATCCCAGTTGTGTTCGTCAGAAAGAAATATTGTACTTGTCGTTTTCGTTTCTGCATTGATTTCATGTCTATTTCTTGACTCCTGAGTGTGTTGAAGCTCTGAGAAAGATTCAAGGAATCTTGTCCTCTGCACCTGTGTGTTGTTACCTAGATTGGGTAATCCTTTTGTTCTCAGGACTGATACTAGTTCTGCTGGTTTGGATGCTGTATTGTTCCAGTAGAATGATGATGTTCTTCACCTAGTCGTGTTCGCTAGTCGAAAGTTGCTGAATCGTGAGAAGGCGTACAATACTATTGAGCGGGAATGTTTAGACATTGTCTCTACCCCGTGGGGGTATGGAGAGGCTGACCAAGTGGTCAGTAGATATGTGTTATCTCTACCCTGTTGGGGTATGGAGAGGCTGACCGAGTGGTCAGTAGATATGTGTAGTCTCTACCCTGTGTGGGTATGGAGAGGCTGTCCGTGAGGTCAGCAACAAGCTAGCATGTCAAAGGGATTCAGAGTTCGTTGGGACGACAACTTGTGTTCTTCTGTTGTGTGGGAGTTCATGGAAGGATTCCATGAACTGCTTCCGTGAGCGGCTTCGTTTTCCGTCGTCGAGTCGATGATGTGTGATTCTGGGTTTGTGTATTCTGCTGTTTGTTTACTTCTTCTTCAAAAAAACAATTCGGTCATTGTTTTTTTTGTTTGAGGAGGGGGAGTATTGTGACGTCAACGTAAATTATGACGTCAACTTAAAATGACATAGGTATCTACATGACGAAAAATAATATATTGACGAGAAGAGAGAGAGCAGAACTAACGGCCGAGGCTTTGGGTGTCCAGCTTATTTTATTTTGTTTAAATCGTCGTTTTCTCCGTAGTGTTACTATGTGGAGAGGCTGACTTTCAAGTCAGTAGTGCGTCGATGTTCAATGTGTATGTGCGATACTTTCTGATGACGGTACCAGTGAAATATGTACCAGGAAATGTATTTTGTTATAAAATTGTTGTGAAGGCTGTGTCGCCGACAAAGACTTAAAACTCCTACAAGAAAATTTATGTGCGCTAATTGTACCACCACCTCATGTGTGTCGGTGGGCTGGGTTTATTGATGTGAACATTGTAATATCAATACACGGAGAAGTTAGTTAATTTTTGTTTTAGATCAACTACACGTCGAATCGAAGTTTATTGTGTTCTATGGAACTTTGCTGAAATCGTGTTCGCCGGGGATTCAATGGTTTACTGTGCCTTGTGAATCTGCAGTTCTTCTTCTTCTATGGATTGCTTTGCATTGTGGATCTGCGGTTCTTCTGCTATGGATTAATGTGCTTTGTGAATGTGAATCTGCGGNCGGTTCTTCTTCTGATAGTTCGACGTAATTTATTGTTTTGCTGTGTGGAGAACATGTTTCTTCTTCTTCGTCGTTTTGTGTTTATGAACAGCCGTGCTTATTGTGTGGGGACCTTGGTTATCCTTCTTTACGTTCTTTTAGTGTTGTAGACTGTGGCTTGAGTACTGTGGAACCGAGTGTGTTGACTGTATATGTGAGACACTGTGGACGGCGCCGGCGGGATCTGTGAGTGATATCAAGATATGTAATATGAACGCTGATATCTGATAATTGAAGTTCCTATGTATTGATATCTTGATCTATATGCTATGTAGTGACATATGTTTGATTTGTACCAGTTCACATGAATGTATATTTTGATGGTTCAGGCAGCATAATTATAAAGAAAAAAATTTAACTCGTGTGTTGCCTGGCTATCCATGTGCGTATGGTGTGGGTGTGTGTAGGGACTAATTATTACACGCAGCCAAACTTTTGAGAACGGGAGTCAGACAGCAAAACACGCACCGCACACACCATCCGTAACAAAGTTGTTACGGCACGTTACATTTCAGGCATGAAGTTAATACGGCACTTTACATTTCAGGCATGAAGTTGTTACGGCACGTTACATTTCAGGCATGAAGTTAATACGGCACGTTACATTTCAGGCATGAAGTTGATACGGCGCGTTACATTTCAGGCATGAAGTTAATACGGTGCGTTACATTTCAGGCATGAAGTTGTTACGGCACGTTACATTTCAGGCATGAATTTAAGTTCATACGGCGCGTTACATTTCGGGCATGAAGTTAATACGGCGCGTTACATTTCAGGCATGAAGTTAATACGGCGCGTTATATTTTCAGGCATGAATTTAAGTTAATACGGCGGCGCGTTACATTTCAGGCATGAAGTTAATACGGCACGTTACATTTCAGGCATGAATTTAAGTTAATACGGCGCGTTACATTTCGGGCATGAAGTTAATACGGCACGTTACATTTCAGGCATGAAGTTAATACGGCGCGTTACATTTTCAGCCATGAATTTAAGTTAATACGGCGCGTTACATTTCAGGCATGAAGTTAATATGGCGCGTTACATTTCAGGCGTGGAGTGATTACGGCACGTTACATTTCGGGTGTGTAGTAATTACAGCTTGTTACATGTGAGACGTGGAGTGACCACGGAACGTTACATTTCGGGTATGTTGTAATTACGACATGTTACTTTTCAGGCGTGGAATGATTAAGGAACGTTATATTTCGGATGTGTAGTAATTACAGCATGTTACATTTCGAACATAGAGTGATAGCGGCACTGGAAAAGAGCCCGAATTTCACACAGGAATTTTTTTTTTTATGATGCAATGCGCAAAAGATACGACAGTGAAAAGAACTAGTTTGTCAGTCAGAAGAAAGAGGTTTTTGCTTCGCTGAACAAGCAAACATTGAACACTTTCATGTAACGTGTTAGTTGATGATGAGAAGTATGTCTCTTTCATGGATGAGTTTGGTTTTGAAGCATTTGACATCAACCGTCAGTGTGTCAGCAATATCAGAAAATCAGGAATCCTGTTAATTCATTACAAAAAATGTCCCCAAATCGATGGAGTGTCTACTGGTCCCGGTGAGTGGCTTCTCTCATGGACGGTGTGGTGTATGTGTTAAAGTCCTGTCGACGTGGCTGTCCCAAGCGAAGTGAGGATTCAACAAGCGCAAGCAAGTCTCTCTCTCTCTCTCTCTCTCTCTCTCCTCTCTCTCTCTCTCTGCAACGTGTTTCTGTTTTAAGCAGCGGATATGATAAGGTCATGCATGACAACACACGCCCAACAGCAGGTCAAGTTGTGTGCGTTGTCCCTCTGGAGTAAAAAAAAAAGTACAAAACCAAGGCTGTGTAATGAAGGTGACGGCTACGGGTGAGAATTAAAAGGTTCATCATAATGCGTTTGGCATGGGAAGAGAGAGAGACAGAGAGAGAGAGAGGGGTGGGGGGTGGTGGTGTGGGGGGGGGGTGGTGGGGGGGGGGGGGGGGGGGGGAGGGAAACGAACACTCATTGGCCACTCTCCGATTACTTCATAGTGTCTCAGCTATGATAAGAGGTTCAAGTAGATAGTGGTGGAAGAGATGGGGGTATGACTGCCCGCTTCAGAGGGAGTGGGAGGATTGGGAGAAGGGAGAGAGAAGGGGGAGAGAGAAACGAAGAAGTAGAGAGAGAGAGAGAGAGAGAGAGAGAGACAGACAGACAGACAGACAGGAAAGGGAGAAGGAGGGGGAGGCAAGACGAAAACAAACTTCCTCTATTCCGAGGATGATAGGTTAGCACCCATAACCTTTTTTTCATCCAGTCTGCCTGTCAAGGACTGGCAAGTTCTTCATCGTTTGTGATGTATAGGTATGTGAAAGGTGTGTGTGTGTGTGTGTGTGTGTGACGAAAAGACATTAAGACTAACACGAGCCCACTGAAAGGAAACGGATTTTTAGGACTCGTGGTTGACCATGTGTTGACCATGTGTAACCCTCTCGTGCCTTATCCCACCCAGTCATAACAAGCGTGCTGCCGCAATGTGAACTCGCTCACTGAAATGAGTGAATAAACCTGGGTGTTGATCAGTCGTCTGGGAGGAGAGAATTGTGTGCGGTGGTGAAGGTCTAAGCGTTGTGAGGGCGCATGTCTTATAGCTTTCTTTCTTTCTTTCCGTCTTTTGGTTTTGTTTGTTTGTTTGTTTTTGTAATGACACAGGAGGTGTGATCGTAAATGAAAAGTAAAGGCCACGACGAGCCTGTGATAGGCATGCTAAACATCCAGGTGAGATGCTGTGAAAGGAAATGAAAAGGGATGACTTTCTACGGATGAAAATATTTTCTCAAATGGATTTAGAAAAGATTAGTTCATGTTTTCATTATAGGAACTCTTTGTGCCTGTGTGTGTGTGTGTGTGTGTGTGTGTGTGTGTGTGTGTGTGTTTTCACAGGCGTAAGAGATATTTTGTAATTCGACTTGAGGTCGTGGAAACGGTGGAGTTTTTTTAATGGCATTGTTGAGTCCAAACCGGGGAATAAAAGCTGACTTATGGGTCTCTGGGGGACAAGGGCATTTTGTTTGCTAAAGGGGCTTGTTGATGGCACCGTTTTTAGGCCGACTTGGTTTAGAAAGTGAGCCCATGACGATTTGGTTGGTGGTTTGCATCTAAAAACGTGTGTGTATG
The DNA here is from genome assembly GCA_016801955.1 of Conus betulinus. NCBI lineage: Eukaryota > Metazoa > Mollusca > Gastropoda > Neogastropoda > Conidae > Conus > Conus betulinus. The sequence continues at coordinate 12,830 of JADBJO010014285.1, read as the reverse complement.
GTAGGAATTATGTGAAACCATAGTACAGGTTTTCATGTAAATAGAGTAAAGAATTATCGTTGATTTAAAAGGGGGAACTCTCTTCTGTTCGTCCGTCTGGTTGGGTGTCGACGTTGCGCAAGCGGAAAACCTGATACTTTCCTTATGAAAACGAGAGAGAGAGAGAGAGAGAGAGAGAGAGAGAGAGAGAGAGAGAGCGAGAGAGAGAGGAGAGAGAGAGAGGGGGGGGGGGGGGGGGGCACGCGAATGCAGGTTGTATGTTCAATGATTCAGATGTAGTTCAAACATTATTTTCTCAAAAAAACATTTTTTCCACCCTATCCCTCACCAAACCCCAGCCACCACCTGCCCTTTCCTCTTCCTCCTTCCCCTGTACTTCACCCCCATCCCCCACCACCCCCACCCCCAATAGACTGCACTTTTGACAAAGTCGCATTGTTCATGCTGATAACGGTTCTTTTCTTGAACGCTCATTAATATCACAACTTTGAGGTAAAAAAACAAACACAAAAAAAAGATGGTTCCTTCCGCAAGATCGTACATTTTTTGTTCCTGCCTTCATTTTCAACTCTGTTCTCGTTTAGCTTGCGACAGAGTTTACTGACATAAAACAGCCATGCTTATACTCTTGTTTGTACGACCACACATACAGACAGACAGACACACAAACACACACACACACTGCGCACGCACTGCGCACGCAGGGTGTGTGGTTGTGTGTGTGTGCGCGCGTGTGTGTGTGCCACTGTGTGCACGAGGCGCGCGCACGTGTGTGTGTGTTGCGCGCGCGCGAAATGTGCGTGTGTGTATGATTGCTTGACCCATCGTTTCACCTGTTGCAATTATTTGTTATTTGCAGTTAATGTATTGACCATCTCTTCTCTCTCTCTCATCTCTCTCTCTCGTCTTCTCTCTCTCGCGAAAGTGTCTCGTATTCTCCTCTCCTCGTCTCTCTTCTCTCTCCTCTCCTGTCTCTCTCTCTCCTCGCGTTGTCTTTGTCTTACTGAAAATCGGCTCCTTCGTTTGCTTTAAAACGTTTTAGAAGGACAAGATAGCTTACAGCAGTGTGTCTTGTTTATGACGAAGCCAATTATGATCAATCAGATGTCAACTGCTAAGTGAGTTTTACATACATTAGGTAGTTTAAACTGGCTTAGATTGTTTCGGATGGAGGAAATACAGCGTGACACGCTCAGCTAATGGGACGTCATAGTATGATTCAAATGCAGAAGGTAAGAAAAGAAAAAGAAAAGGTAATAAATGGTCGCCGTTGTTAAATGGGGTTCCGTCAGACGAACCAAAGTGCCGGAGGTGCTCGTAATTTTGCATACATTTTCCAGTTTGTCTGTGACAAACCTTGTCCGTTCATATGCAGTTTTAATGAAGGGCTCGTCCTATCAGTAGTACTTCATATGCAGTTTAGCGAAAGACTCGTCCTGTTAAGTAATTCATATGCAGTTTAGCGAAAGACTCGTCCTGTTAAGTAATCATATGCAGTTTAGCGAAAGACTCGTCCTGTTAGTAATTCATATGCAGTTTTAGCGAAAGACTCGTCCTGTTAAGTAATTCATATGCAGTTTAGCGAAAGACTCGTCCTGTTAAGTAATTCATATGCAGTTTAGTGAAAGGCTCGTCCTGTTAAAAGCTTCATATGCAAATTTAGTGAAAGGCTCGTCTTGTTAAGAGCTTCATATGCAGTTTAGTGAAAGGCTGCCCTGTTAGAACTTCATATGCATTTATGAAAGACTCCTCGGTTTAGAAGTTTGTAGTCCTGATTTGTTAGAAGTTCATATGACTTGTTTAGTGTGTATGCCCACTGGCCCTGAGTTTAAGAACTTGAGGTGCTGTTCCCCCCGAAGTTTAGAAGTGGCCATGCCATTGTGTGTGTGTTAGTAGTGCATAAGAGAACGGAGGAAAAAAATAAGACTAGACGTTTAGACTGGTTGTTCAAAAAATCGAGCGCTAAGATGTATGGAAGGATCAGCCGCCATAACGAGGTGACTTGATTTTTTTCTTTCCCGTGTCAAGCATCTAGGCGAAGTGCTTGATCAGGCCTTGGTATTGAGAGAACCTTTCACTGAGTCACAGATGAGTTAAGTGTTTTACATGGAGCGGACTTAGTTTTGATGTGCGTAGTGAGAAATACTGTGTTGATCTCAGACTGTGCTTCTTGGTGTGGGTATGTGTGTGGAGAGAGAGGAGAGCGATGATGAGGTGATGAGAGAGACCCCGGCAGAGTGTCGATCCGTGAGGGCGAGGTGAGCAGAGCGCTCGCGAGATTCCCGGGCGGGAGATACTGATGGGATTTCGATTGTTGGTCCTAGCAGTATTCGACGACAAAAAACTGCCGAACCAATAGCACCGCCGGTGGCGCTGGAGGTTAGCGTCGCGTATTCCGCGGCGAGAGAAGTATGGGTTACTATTTCCATCGAGCATTGCCATTGCATGTGTTGAGATTGTACGAGCACCCCCGACAAAGTAATCACCTAGAGTTGAGTTGTTTTTGGCCTGAAGGCGAGAGACTCAAGATCACGTAGTCCTACGTTTCATAACTTATCAGCTATAAGTCTCTCGAGAGCAATCGTTCAAATTTACGCTGACCAAACACCCGCCACGGTGTCGGAGTCTCTCGGGACTGGTATGACGCCGCCGGACAATCATTTTTTTTTTGAAAGTAAGCGTAGAAGTACAGCTCTGTCATGCCGCAGTCTCATCGGACACAGCGAATATGCAAATCCCGCCCAGCCCCAGCACAATCATTGTTTCTTATATGTCATCTAATCTATCACGCATAAAAACAACCCAACACAAAACCAAACCAAACCTAACTGAATCCGTTTTAATCAAACTTTGTCAAAAGAGGGAATGCATCGCCCTGGAATGAGCCCTCATTTAATTTTGAGAGGATGGATCGATGCGTGAGCCATCTGTTGGTCCCCCGGAGTCGTTGTTATATCGACATGATATTACCTGAGACATTTAAAAGTTACGATTTGGACTGAACACGTCACACATTTTTACAATATGACGAAACAATGTGAGCATGACGGCAGAGTTCGTAATGCCGGGCCATAGTAATGACGCCTACGACGTAACAGTGCACCAGTAAACGACTATTACTACCGCTATGAACGCTTACCCAGTACCAAAACTCTACCACGACGTTGACCAGCAAGAGTGTCGGTTCGAGGCCCTTGTTCAAAAGCGTCTGTCTAGATAACTTCCCTTTGACAGAGAGTTTATGGTCGGATCCGTTCAGACGATTAAAGTCGCGAGGAGCTTGTGTATATTATTTGGCTTTTATGGTGTATGTGTAACGCCGCCAGCGGTTTCTGATGTACTTTCATTTCGATCCTCGACGGAAAGAAAATAGATGCGTCGTTTGAAGGCGAGTGAGAACAGGCCAAGTGTTCATGACGGTAGAAAATAGATTTTGAAGGCGAGTGAGACAGGCCAAGTGTTTCTGTGTAGAATGATTTGACATGTAAACCGTCACATATGCTACACTGACGTCCTACGGACATGAATATGGAAAGTTTGTGCTTATTTGTTTTTTATGTGAACGTAAGTAATGCAGCTTTTTTTCTGGAGAAAGAACTTGCCCAACATTTCACTTTTCCGAGTGCCCAACTTCTTCCCTACACCCACTCTCCAGTTCATTTTGTCAGTTACGGTCCTTCGACTGGTGATACGTTCGTAATAACCCATCCCTATAGGCAAAAAACCTTCCATATCAGCAATCTGGAGCCTTGAGTCAATGTGTCTGTCTCCATCTCTGTCTTTCTGTCGGTACGTTTGCTTGGTATATCTCTACCCCCCCCCCCCGCCCCCAAACCGATCATCCCCCCTCCCCCCCTTCTAACCATGATTGTCGCTGAACTCCACACTGCCGTACCACGATGTCCATTCTTCCCTCCCCCTCCCAATCCCCCCCCCCCCCCCCCTCACCAGCACCACCACTAGTCCAGTCCCTCTCATGACTAGTCAGACAGGACCGTCAGGAAGACAAGTGTCCTGCATACGTTAACAACTGTCTGATTTGAAGCTTGAGGAACGCGTTACAAAGTAACCACGTCTACAAAACCCAGAGAGAGAGAGAGAGAGAGAGAGAGAGAGAGAGAGAGAGAGAGAGAGAGAGAGAGAGAGAGGAGAGAGAAGAAGAAGAAGAAGAAGAAGAAAAAGAAATCCCGGTAAAAATGGCCGCGTGCTGTCAGAGCCCTCGACAGGCGAATGAGGCATCGTCGGCTTCTGGTCAACCCTCCACTCCACCCCACCCCACCCCTCCCCTTGTCATCCCTCCACCCCCACCTCCATCCCTCCTCCTTCCATTTCAGCCCCCTCCCTGACAGTGGGATTTGTCCACTGTCAAACGGCATTAGTCTTTCCCTGTCCGCCGCGGCACCTATTCCCATCTATCCATCCATCTACTCATTCCCGGTGCCAGAGACAGGGAGGAGGGAAAGGGTACAGTGTGGGGAGGATGGGGGTTAGGAAAAAAAGGGGAGTGATTGACGATGACTTGATCTGTCGCGTTGCTTGATGAGGCTTGGAGCAAACCGCCCGCACGTGCTTGCTTGTTTGAACTGGCAGCTTTCATCCCTGTTGACCTCGGGAGTGTGTGTGTGTGTGTGTGTGTGTGGGGGGGGGGGGGGGGGGGGGGGGAGTGCTCTGCTGGTCTGGTCTGGTGTGGTTTCGCGCTCCGCTGGTTCGTCAGTTGGCCGGGGGGAACATCGAGTTTTCGTATTCATAAGGTTTGCAAGTTCGATCCCTGGGTATTGGGTTATTGGCATGTTTGTGTGTGTGTGTGGTGTGTGTGTGTGTGGGTGTGTGTGGTGTGTGTGTGTGAGAGAGTGACTGTGTGTGTGTGTGTGTGTGTGTGTGTGTGTGTGTGTGTGTGTGTGTTGGTGTGTGTGTGCGCGCGCGCGCGCGCACACACACGCAAGCATGCGCGCGCATTTTTACCGAATAGCATAGTCAAACACTATGGATTGGATCCGTTCGGACGAAGAGGATGGGGGTAGCGGGGTGGCACCAAAAAAAAAAAAAAAAAAAATCCACCAAATCAATGCCCTTGTTGGGAATCGAACCCACTGACTTCCAGCTGGCAGTCCGCAACGCTGGCCCCTGCACCGTGGCGGCGGGTCTTAAAACTAGCATTTTTCGCTGCTCCGTTCAAAGTGTGGTCGTCCTTTAGGATCAGGATACGGTAGGGTTAGATACGTCTCTTCACACTTTCTCATAAGGTCTTTATCCTGGTCGGTTAGACCATGGCGTGTTGAAACAAGATTTAACCTTTGTCCATGAGATGTTAGCATGAAAACGGTTGTCCAACGGAGGTGTATTATTCTACACGTCCCTAACCGAGACATGCTGACAGGAACGGTTTCCAGAGTAAACTATTTTACCGTGCACGCACTCATGGAGAAAGGGTATTTCCATGACCTATCTCGTTTCATTTAGTTTTTTTTTTTTTTTAACAAGTTTGGCCAGTTTTTTTTATACACTGCCAGCCAGGCCACCAGTATCACCCGCGGATCGAAGCTTCTTCCTTCAGTGCTGACTTTCTGACACGATCTTGAAGTTCGTCAATCGTGATGGGTCCAAGACCTAAGCTTAAGAACAGTAGGGGGAGATAGTAGAGAGCCCTGACCAAATCCAACTGAAGTAAGGAACCAATCTTCTATGGCACCCTGCAAGAGCACTGAACTTTGTCGCTCCTCTAACCACATCTACTGGAATGTGTTCGACTAGTTTTTTTTTTCCGAGTTGAATTTCTTTATTGGGTCCCATAGGGCTCATGTCAGACTCGTGTTTTGAAGCCCTTCTGAAGTCTGTGACCACGTGGCAGAAGATATCTGGTCAAATGGGCTGGTGTTGGAGATATCTTTTCGCAATAGAAGCGCGCAGGCTAAGAGGTCTGTTCAGATAGTACTGTCTGCCTGTGCGCGCGTTCCAGCGTGTTATCCTTCCGGCCTGGGGCGCCCAACACTGAAAGTAGGAAGTCTGCCTTTCGTGCGTTGCCGTGGCGGTGTGGGAGTGGTGAAGCGTTAGATATCAGTGCCGCCCCGCCCCCCATCCCCCCCCTGCTCCCCCCTACCCCCCCCCCACCGTCTCTCTGTCTCTGTCTGTATGTCTGTATGTCTCCGCCTGATGACTGTCTCCTGATAGTCTTCTCCTTATCCGCTTCGACTCAGATACATATCGAAGTGTGTCTGTCGTGTGTGAGCGGCTTTGTTGTTCCGTTGTGTGTGTTGTCGTGTCGTCGTTTCGGCCAATTCTAGATCTATCATCCGCCTCAAAACGGATCGGCCAGNGCTTTACTTACACAGAAATGATTACAACAGATGCAGCATAGCAAACCTAGCGCAAGCATTACACGACGAATCGACGAACAAGTGCAAACGTAATTCAGGGCACAAACTCTGAAAACAAGTGTAAACGTTACAGGGCGAGAGGCAGAGAAAGGAGTGGAAGCATTATGGAGTCCAAGGCACAGCAACAAATGCAAGCATTACATGGTGGAAGGCACAAGGAACAAGTGCAAGTGTTACACATTGAAAAGCAGGACAAGTGCAAGTGCTAAAGGGTGAAAGGCAGGACAAGTGCTACAGTAGCAAGGCCAAAAGAAGGTAGGGAAATAATTGCAAGCGTTAGACAGCGAAAGGCAGGGCAACTTGTGCAAGCATGACAGAGTAAAAGACAAGGCAAAAAGTGCATGCCTTGCATGGTGAAAGGTAGGGTAAAAAAAGCAAGTGTTACAGCGAGGAAAGAGATCAATAGCAAGTTGTAGTGGGCAAAAGGAGGCTATTAGTAAGCGCTAGAGGTTATTAGCAAGCTGTAGTGCGCAACAGAAGATTATTAGCAAGTTGTGCTGTGCAGCAGGAGGTCATTAGCAAGCTATGGTGGGCAGCAGGAGATTATTAGCAAGCTGTGCTGTGCAGAAGGAGGTTATCAGCAAGCTGTGCTGTGCAGCAGGAGGTTATAAAGCAAGCTGGGTTGTGCAGAAGGAAGTCATTAGCAAGCTGTAGTGGGCAGCAGATTATTAGCAAGCTGTGCTGTGCAGTAAGGAGGCTATTAGCAAGCTGTTGTGGGCAGCAGGAGCTGTTGTGGGCAGCAGGGGTAGTTATAAGGCAGCTGTGCTGTGCAAAGGGATGTTAGTATTTAGCATTAGTGGGAAAAAAGGTAGTTATAAAGTGTCGGGCACGCAAAGAGTACTAAAGTAAGCTGTACACGGAGAAGGAGGTTAAGTAAACTATAGCCAAGGAGGGCTTTACATAGAAGCTGTACACGGTTAAACGTTTGTAGCAAGGTGAGTTAGAGACAAGAACAGTAGTAGCAGCTAATAGCAAGCTATACTGGGCAAAGTTAGGTCATACGCAAGCTGTGCAGGGCAAACACAAGTTTCTAGAAAATGATTCTAGACATTAGCTGCTTTCTGGAAACTGTACTGGCTGAAAGCAGGCAGCTCACAAGAGGTGATCGCGCAAGGAGATTATTAGCATGCGTACAGGGCAGGTTATTCTTAGTAAGAGGCACTAGACGCCAACTAGCAAGCTGACACAGGTAAATGTTATTAGCACTCTCTGTTGAGTAAACCATAATCAACAAGAGCAGGAAGCTATTAGCAAGTTAGTACAGCGCGAAAGGAGGTCATTAGGAAGCAGAACTGCATGAAAGGATGTTATGGAGATACTACATAGAAAGGCAGATGAGTAACCTACCTGATGGCGTCTGTCTCCTCCACCAAATATCCAGAAAAGAATGAAAGACATAAAACATGAGCCAAACGAGGCCCAGTAGCTTTACTAACACAGAAATGATTACAACAGATGCAGCATAGCAAACACTAGCACACACATTGCATGACGAATCGACGAACAAGTGCAAGCGTAAAGGAGGGCACAAAACTCCAGAAACAAGTGTAGGCGTTACAAGGCGAGAAGCAGAGAAAGGAGTGGAAGCGTTATGGAGTCCAAGGCAAAGCAATAAATGCAAGCATCACATGGTGAAAGGCCAAGGAACAAGAGTAAGTGTTACACATTGAAAAGCAAGACAAGTGCTACAGGCTGAAAGGCATGGCGACAAGTGCTACAGTAACAAGGCCAAAGGCAAGGGTAAGCAGTGGACGCGTGACAGGGTGAGCGTTTTACAGGGTGAAAGGCAGGGAAATAATTGCAAGCGTTAGAGAGCGAAAGGCAGGCAACAAGTGCAAGCGTGACAGAGTAAAAGACAAGGCAAAAGGTGCATGCCTTGAATGGTGGAAGGTAGGGTAATAAATGCAAGTGTTACAGCGAGGAAAGAGATCATTAGCAGGTTGCAGTGGGCGAAAGGAGGCTATTAGTAAGCTCTATCACGCTAGAGGTTATTAGCAAGCTGTAGTGGGCAGCAGAAGATTATTAGCAAGTTGTGCTGTGCAGAAGGAGGTCATCAGCAAGCTATAGTGGGCAGCAGGAGATTATTAGCAAGCTGTGCTGTGCACAAAGAGCTTATTGACAAGCTGTAGTGGACAGCAGGAGGTTATAAGCAAGCCGTGTTGTGCAGGAGGAGGTCATTAGCAAGCTGTAGTGGGCAGCAGATTATTAGCAGCTGTGCTATGCAGGAGGAGGCTATTAGCAAGCTGTTGTGGCCAGCAGGAGGTTATAAGCAAGCTGTGCTGTGCAAAGGGATGTTACTATTTAGCTTTAATGGAAAAAGGGGGGTTAGTAGAAGCACTACATTGCAAAACGGTAGTTTCAAACTGTAGTGCACGCAAAGAGTACTAAAGCAAGCTGTACACGGAAAGGAGGTTAAGTAAACTATACAGCTAAGGAAGGGTTTACATAGAAGCTGTACATGGCAAAAGGTTTGTAGCAAGACGAGTTAGAGACAAGAACAGTAGTAGCAGCTGTACTGGGTAAAACGATGTTACTAGCAAGCTGTATTGTGTAAAAAGGAGGGTATTAATGAGCTGTTCTTTGAACAAAAGGATGTTAGGTAGCTGTACTTGGGAAAAGTAGGTCACTGGCAAGCTATAGGGAGCAGAAAGTTAACAGCAAGCTACACTGGGCAAATAGCAAGCCATACTGGCCAAAGTTAGGTTATAAGCAAGCTGTGCAGGGCAAACACAAGTTCCTGGAAAATGGTACTAGACAATAACTGCTTTCTGGAAGCTGTACTGGGTGTGAAAGCAGGCAGCTCGGAAGAGGTACTCGCGCAAGGAGGTTATTAGCATGCGTACAGGGCAGAAGGTTATTACTAGTAAAAGCACTAGACACCGACTAGCAGCTGACACAGGTAAATGTTATTAGCACTCTCTATTGAGCAAACCATAATCAACAAGATGATCAAAGGAACAGGAAGCTATTAGCAAGTTAGTACAGCGCGAAAGGAGGTATTAGGAAGCAGAACTGCATGAAAAGGATGTTATCGAGATACTACATAGAAAGGCAGATGAGTGACCTACCTGACGGCGTCTGTCTCCTCCACCAAATATCCGGAAAAAGAATGAAAGACATAAAGCATGAGCCAAACGAGCCCAGTAGCTTTACTTACACAGAAATGATTACAACAGATGCAGCATAGCAAACACTAGCGCAAGCATTACACGACGAATCGACGAACAAGTGCAAACGTAATTCAGGGCACAAACTCAGAAAACAAGTGTAAACGTTACAGGGCGAAGAGCAGAGAAAGGAGTGGAAGCATTATGGAGTCCAAGGCACAGCAACAAATGCAAGCATTACATGGTGGAAGGCAAAGGAACAAGTGCAAGTGTTACACATTGAAAAGCAGGACAAGTGCAAGTGCTAAAGGGTGAAAGGCAGGACAAGTGCTACAGTAGCAAGGCCAAAAGCAAGGGTAAGGAGTGGAAGCATGACAGGGTGAGCGTTACAGGGTGAAAGGTAGGGAAATAATTGCAAGCGTTAGACAGCGAAAGGCATGGCAACTTGTGCAAGCATGACAGAGTAAAAGACAAGGCAAAAAAGTGCATGCCTTGCATGGTGAAAGGTAGGTAAAAAAAGCAGTGTTACAGCGAGGAAGAGTAGATCATAGCAAGTTGTAGTGGGCAAAAGGAGGCTATTAGTAAGCGCTAGAGGTTATTAGCAGCTGTAGTGCGCAACAGAAGATTATTAGCAAGTTGTGCTGTGCAGCAGGAGGTCATTAGCAAGCTATAGTGGGCAGCAGGAGATTATTAGCAAGCTGTGCTGTGCAGAAGGAGTTATCAGCAAGCTGTGCTGGCGGCAGGAGGTTATAAGCAAGCTGGGTCTTTGTGCAGAAGGAAGTCATTTAGCAAGCTGTAGTTTGGGGCAGCAGATTATTAGCAGGCTGTGCTGTGCAGAAGGAGGCTATTATCAAGCTGTTGTGGGCAGCAGGCAGGAAGGTTATACAGGCAGCTGTGGCTGTGCAAAGGGATTGTTAGTATTTAGCATTAGTGGGGAAAAAAGGTAGTTCATAAAGTGTCGGGCACGCAAAGGTACGAAAGTAAGCTGTACACGCAGAAGGAGGTTAAGTAAACTATACAGCCAAGGAGGGCTTTACATAGAAGCTGTATGAAACGGTTAAACGTAACTATAGCCAGGTGAGTTAGAGACAGAGAAACAGTAGTAAGCAGCTAATACAAGCTATAACTGGGCAAAGTTAGGTCATACGCAGCGTGCAGGGCAACACAAAGTTACTCATTTTTGCGCAAGTCCTTACGGGAGCATGAGAGTTCCGTTCTGGGCAGACAATTCTCAACCTTCAGCTGCTTTACTGCTTTCTGAAAACTGTACTGCTGAAGCAGGCAGCTCACAAAGGTGATCGAAGTGCGCAAGGAGATTATTAGACATGCGTACAGGGCAGGTTATTCTTAGTAAGAGGCACTAGACGCCAACTAGCAAGCTGACACAGGTAAATGTTATTAGCACTCTCTGTTGAGTAACCATAATCAACAAGATGATCAAAGCAGCAGGACGGCTATTAGCAAGTTAGTACAGCGCGAAAGGAGGTCATTAGGAAGCAGAACTGCATGAAAGGATGTTATGGAGATACTACATAGAAAGGCAGATGAGTAACCTACCTGATGGCGTCTGTCTCCTCCACCAAATATCGAGAAAAGAATGAAAGACATAAAGCATGAGCCAAACGAGCCCCAGTAGCTTTACTAACACAGAAATGATTACAACAGAGCAAGCAGCAATAGCAACAACACTAGCACACACAATTGCATGAACGAATCGAACGAACAAGTGCAAGGCGTAAAGCAGGGCACAAACTCCAGAAACAAGTGTAGGCGTTACAAGGCGAGAAAGCAGAGAAAGGAGTGGAAGCGTATTATGGAGTCCAAGTGCAAAGCAATAAATGCAAGGCATCACATGGTGAAAGGCCAGGAACAAGAGTAAGTGTTACCACATTGAAAAGCAAGACAAGTGCTACAGGCTTGAAAGGCATGGCGACAAGTGCTACAGTAACAGGCCAAAGGCAAGGGTAAGCGGTGGTGACGCGTGACAGGGTGAGCGTTACAGGGTGAAAAGGCAGGGAAATAATGCAAGCGTTAGAGAGCGAAAGGCAGGGGCAACAAGTGCAAGCGTGACAGAGTAAAAGACAATGCAAACGGTGCATGCCTTGAATGGGAAATTAGGGTAATAAATCAAGACTTGTACTCAGCGAGGGAAACGAGATCATTAGCAGGTTGCAGTGGGGCGAAAGGAGGGCTATTATAAAGCTCTATCCGCTAGAGGTGTAATAGCACGGGGGCTGTAGTGGGGCAGCAGAAGATTATTAGCAAGTTGTTGCTGTGCAGAAGGAGGTCATCAGCACAACTATAGTGGGCAGCAGGAGATTAATTAGCAAGCTGTGACTGTGCACAAAGGAGCTTATTAAAAGCTGTAGTGGACAGCAGGAGGTTATAAGGCAAGCCGTGTTTGTGCAGGAGGAGGTCGATTAGCAAGCTGTAGTGGGCAGCAGATTATTAGCAAGCTGTGCTATGCAGGAGGAGGCTATTAGCAAGCTGTTGTGGCCAGCAGGAGGTTATAAGCAAGCTGTGCTGTGCAAAGGGATGTTACTATTTAGCTTTAATGGGAAAAAGGGGGTTAGTAGAAAGCACTACATTGCAAAAACGTAGTTTTCAAACTGTAGTGCACGCAAAGAGTACTAAAGCAAGCTGTACACGGAAAGGAGGTTACGTAAACTATACAGCTACGGAAGGGTTTACATAAGAAGCTGTACATGCAAAAGGTTTTTTAGCAAGACGAGTTAGAGACAAGAACAGTAGTAGCAGCTGTACTGGGTAAAACGATATTACTAGCAAGCTGTATTGTGTAAAAAGGAGGGTATTAATGAGCTGTTCTTTGAACAAAAGGATGTAGGTAGCTGTACTTGGGAAAAAGTAGGTCACTGGCAAGCTATAGGGAGCAGAAAGTGTAACAGCAAGCTACACTGGCAAATAGCAAGCCATACTGGCCAAAGTTAGGTTAAATCAAGCTGTGCAGGCAGCACACAAGTTTCCTGGAAAATGGTACACAAATACTAACAATCACTGCTTTCTGGAAGCTGTACTGGGTGAAAGCAGGCAGCTCGGAAGAGGTACTCGCGCAAGGAAGGTTATTAGCATGCATACAGGGCAGAAGGTTTATTACTATAAGAAGTCACTAGACACCGACTAGCAAGCTGACACAGGTAAATGTTAGTAGCACTATACTCTATTGATCAAACCATAATCAACAAGATGATCAAGGACAGGAAGCTATTATCAAGTTAGTACGCGCGAAAGGAGGTCCTTAGGGAAGCAGAACTGCATGAAAGGAGTGTTGATCGATATACTACATAGAAAGTTCCGCTTAGTAACCAACCTGATGGCGTCGTCTCCCTTA
>JADBJO010014284.1:7500-48364 GCA_016801955.1 Conus betulinus | reverse complement strand
CCCCGATGCTTTTTCTTTCGTCGGTTGGTCAACGGTGCCCCGCGTTTCGTTTGTGTTTTCCAAGGCTTTGCCCGAATGGCAACCAATTTTTTGGGCTCTTGTGTCACGTTGCGCGCAATCCGCTTGTCCCTGCCTTTGAGACCATGTGTATTCTTTTGCCCTTTTCCTCGTCCGGCCCGTGGCTTTCGCAATGTCCACCTTTCCCTGTAGGTCAGCGTTAATCCCAGGTCGCGTCGTTCCGCTTTTCCTCAGTCGTTCAGTGCGCCCGTGGCTGTGTATCACCTGGACATATGTAACGCTTGTCCCACCTATGTAGATGTGCGTCCTGGTGGTACCCCTGGTGGTGGGGACTCTCGTTTCAGCACCTCCACACGTTCCGTGTCTGCTCGTGCCCTGTCAGGTATCAGCTTATGACCGTGGGCCCGTGCTACGGCCAGCACGCGTTCTGGAGCGAGTAGACCTGTCTCAGCGGAGCTCGTCGATGACTGTAGAACTGTCTTCGTCGTTATGCTGCTTGTTATCGTCATCACCTGTGCCTCAGGGTGTTGTGTTGCTGTTGAGTAGAACCCTAAAGTTCTCCTTTTCTCCTGGACTGTGTCCGTCTGGGCGGTCATGGGTCTTCTTAGATGCCTTGTTCCTCCGCACCTGGTCTACGCTCGTGTGCGATCGACCCCCCTTCTCTGCTTATCCGTTTCCTCATTTGGTCGCGCTCGGTCTCTCTGGTTTTAGACTCTAGTGTCGTTGCGTGGGCCCGGCTTGTCTTTCCTGTCATATAACTGTCTTTACCGTCTGAAGAGACCCACTTTAGCTTGCTTGTGGGATCAGGCCATTTCCGACCCAATTATCCGCGGTCATTATTGACGTACGCTCGGCCGTTTCCTGGCCCTTGTACCTCTTCTACGTGATTCTGACTCTTTGTGTGGCATTTTTCGTCCTTTGTCTTTGCTTTTTCCGTACCTCTCTTGGGTATCCTTTTTAACAATGTGGTCGCTGTATCATTCCATAGGCGACCCTTTGCCCTGCGTCTTATTGGTTCAAGAATAGCTGAGCTTGGTCAACTGTTTGGTTCAGCTTCACGTTCGTGCTGTCGGTGCTGTCCGGTCGCTGTCCCCTCGCTCGTTCGCGGGTCGCTCCCTGCGGTTCGCCTCGGTCTTCCTCGTCGGCAGCCGTGTCCTCCTACCACCTTATTTCTCGCCCCTTGATGTCTGTATGTGCGCGCACATAGTGTCCACACCTCGTGACTTTATATCTTCGTGCACTCCTGTAGTGGTCTGCTATAGTGCTCCAACCTGATTTTCATGTGTCGTGACAATTATATGTACCATCCTACACAATGGCTTACCAACCTGTACCTACCCTTATCACAACAGTTGATATCTTGCCCCCCACCACAATCCTCAGCCGAAGATTATCCTCCAGTCCGCTACCGTGCTCGCTCTTTCTCTTTTCTCTTCGTTCTCTTCTCTCTCCTCGTCTTCTTTGCTGTGTGCGTGTTTTTGTAGTGCCCATGACGTACTAAACTCCATGGGCAATCTTGCCCGATCGGCACGCCAGGTGAACTAGGGGCGGGTGCGTCTGGGTTGCGTCCTTGGCTGCGTTGTGTCGAGTTTCTGTGCGCTGGCGTTGATCGTCCCCTTGTCTCTTTTATCCTGTATACAGTTTCTTGTGGCTCACACTCTGTTCTCACTGCGTTTGGTTTGTTTTTTGTTCTCGCTTTTCAATTTCTACTCTCACTTCTGGACTTGTCGGTGTAAAGCAGCACTCACACCACACACCCACTTCTCTCCCCCCCCCCCCCACCACCCACCCCCCCTCCACCACCTCCATCCCACACAACAAACCACACACACACAACCCCCTCACATCTACCATCCCAACCTACCCTCGCGTCGCGCCGAGGGTAACCGGTCGTTTTGTTTTCTGGTCCTCCTTTCCACCGACTCTACTAATTCACCCTTTCCAGCAGGGACTGCGCGCCACACGATGTGAGATGTAGATGTCTTGAGCGTGATTCGAGATTTTTGACCCCCAGTGACCGATGCTGTGTGCGAGCGGAGCGCGAGAGCGCGAGCCGCGCTGCTTCCTTGGGACTCTTCCCCGTCTCATGTGTGATACACTGCTCAGCCCGGGATTGGTGAATTTACCCCAGTTCCGATGACGCTGCACCACAGCTCTCTGTTGTTTCCGGTCCTCTCCGGGGTTCACACCACAACATATGCCGTTGTGCTGCCCCTGACTTGACTAGCGACCATTGTTGCGCGTTATATGAATGCGGCACACTCGGGCCCAGAGTATTTTGTGGAGATAGCTACTCTATTCCACGTGCGTTGTCCGATACAAGAATTCCATGATTAGAATCGCGTTATATGACCAACCCTTGTCCTTCGGAGTCTGTTCTTTTTTCATTTTTTGTGTTATAGGTATTATTTTTTTAAGTTATATTCTCGCTTTTCTTTTCGATCTTTTACCTCCCCACCCCACCCCCCCCGTCCCCGTTTTCTTTTTTATTTTTATCTATTTATCCACTCTTCATCTTTCACTGAGTGGGTTGCTTATATGTCTACTCGCATGTGTGTTCCCACCCCGTTTGAAAGCTGTTCTCGTTCGCAGCTGGACAGTGCCGTCCCTCATCTTGTTAGGGATCTCTCCTCTGGGGTTTTTTTCTTGCCTCTAGCTGTGCCCTGCGTGCCTTGTCCGACTTTTCGTCCTACTTTCGCCCCACGTGCCGGCGCTTATCCCATTCGTATGGTCCGTCCCGCTGCATATCTGACCCCAGATCAATATATTTCCCCGTGACAGCCCCCCCACATATCCCACTTTCTACATACCACCACCCGTCAACAGCTTCACAACCCCACACCGACCTCCCCCCCCCTTTCATATCCCCCCCCTCCAAACAGGTTGCACGCACCGTCCTCACTCAGGCATCATATTGAACTTCAACTACACTACCCTTTACACACACAGCCGGCGAAATTTATCTTGGTCCCCATTATTGTTTTTTAACTTCCCAATTGTCTGTGATTCGCGCTCCCATTGACTGCCGAATCCCTTGATTTTGTATACCAACATGATACCTTCAGGTTTTAGCCTAGGCCCTCTATTACTGCCTTGTACCACTCCTTCCCTTTGGCCAGGGTGGCTCTATCGAGATTTCCTTTTCGCCCCTGCTCCCCCCCTTTTTATATATGTTGAGATACGAAAATTCGAGGGTGGTCGGTCTGGGCTGGTCAGTTTGGTGGGGGGTCGCCGGTCGCGGCTGCGGGGAGTCCTAATTCGTTTGTTCCTTGTTACCTCGTTATCCAAAGACACCATTGGTCTCCAAGCTTCCCACCCCCCGCTCCTTTGTCCTTACGCCAACCATCGCCCCGCTGGCCTGGGCGTAGCCATCATGGCTTTATTTTACCGGTCCTAAGGTGCCCGTTGCTGTTCTGACCTGCTGGTGTTTTTGGCACCGCTGTCTCTGCTACACAACCCTTTCGTTTGATGTTCTCTCCCCCGGTGTCCCTTGAGACACATGCCTTATTCAGGAGACCCCCGGGGCCCCGGCACTGGACAATAGGCGCCCTCAGCAGTACCAGGTACTCCGCATCTGGCTTCCTCTCTGGGTGCTACATACTTTACGTGTTGTTATTTCCTCATCGATGACTCAACACTAGGCTGTCTTTTCATCTGCCGTCACTCGCTTCTGCCTGCCTTCCTGTTAGGCTCTACTGGGATTGCTGCCTGCGAACGCCGTCTAACCGGATCGTTCTTAGATTGGGTCGGTTTTTCCCCCCCCCCTGCGTTTTCTTTCTGGCCTTCACAATCTACCCTGTTTCTCCCCCCAGGTACAGCGACCCACTGGACCCCACCCGGGTCCCTGCCCCCCCGTCGCGCCGTGCCTTAGGATACCCCAATCGGTGTTCTTGTTGTGTTAATCCAGGACAAGTTAGCTTCTCTTTCGCTTTGTTCCTTTCTGGTGCCCTCACTCTCCTCAGTCTTGTGTGGTGTGTGTTGCTCGTGTGTGTGTGTGTGTGTGTGTGTGTGGTGTGGGTGTGTGTCGTGACTCTTTGTTCACCCCTCTCTCTGCCGTGCCTGACTGTTCCCGGTCTACGGGTGCACCTTTGGCCGCTTGTGGCTTTGATATTTCACCGCGCGCGTTTCCTGATATTTTGGCTTTGTCCTAGGTCTCCTCTCCCCCATGCCATTTCCTCCTTGTACGCATAGCTCTTGTAAGAGCGCCCTCGTGGTTTGCTTCGTTGGTTGCTTTCCTTTCCCTTCCTCTTCTTGTTGCGGACGTCCGTCATTCTCGGGTACTCTTTCACTCATTTTAAGCATAACACTCTCTATCTGATCATTTCCCACCCCACCCTTTCCTGACGTGCACTTATTTCACCTCGCGACCCCAATATCTACGCAAACACTCACTTTGAGACCTTGCCCATAGTCCATCTTTCCCACATATCCGCATTCAACAAGAGTTGGGTGATCCCCACTCGTCAGCATATATTCCGGCCCCTTAATGTGCCTTACCACAGCTCTGCGACCGGCCCGAATGTCGCGTGCCGTTGAGCTGGGTTACGCACTTCCTCGTGTGTATAGGGTTGCGGTGTGTGTGTTTTGTGCCGATGAGTGTTGGGTGTGTTTCTCTACGACACTGTCCTGGACGCGATGTGTATCTTTGTGTCATTGCCTGTCTCTTATTCTTTCGTGTTAGCGTGCTCTTGTTCAGTTTCCTAGCGTGTGTTCCGCGACGAGCCCCTGCGTCACTATCTCATTTTTTCCTAGTGGAGCCTAGCCTCATCGGTATTTGTTTGTCCGGTTCGTTTCCCTCTTTGCCCCCCCATCAAGTCGTACCACCCAGGCCCCGCTCTGTGTTGTGTCCTGGCACACGCCAGGCGATTCTTCTCTCCGTATGGGCCAGACGGCCATGCTACTTGTACCTTCCTAATGCGGTCTTTTTCTTGCATTGTTCAGTGGTCACGCTATCAGGATCGTGTCCAGCTGCAATTGTATCCTACGTTTGTCACACTACAGCGACTTTTTTCTTTTTTTGCAATCCTATTTTCGTAGAAATATTACCCTGTTCTTCCAAATTTAGCCGTCTTTTATCGAGTCCCTGGCTGTCCGGCGTGTTGACTGTGGTCATCCGCGCCTTTCGCTGTGCAAGCGCACGCCCTCTGCTGGATCTGCGACGTCGCTATTGTGCCGCGATGTGTTGTGTGGTGGTTCTATGGGTTTTGCGCTTTGTGCCTTTTCCTCTTGCCGATTGTTTGTGGCCGCCTGCAGGCTGTTTGGTCCTTGTAGGCAGCGCTGCCTTAGTTCTGCTAGGCGTGCCGAGGTAGTTTAGCGATTTGATTTTCGGCATGTTGAACACGGCGCGCGTGGTAGTACGTGTTACTCGCGAGACTTTGTGTTTCTAGAGTCTTTGATCGCGAATGTCGCCGCGTGCGCTCTTGTTCGTTTAACCCTCTTGTCCACATGAATCCGCCTTATCCTGTGCTCTTCGATCTTGTCTTTCGAACTGTCTGACTAAGACCATGGACATCTGTGTTATGTCGTGATATTTCGCGCATTCGCTCGAGTGTGACAGGCTATTCCTTTTCGTCACTTTATGGATGTACTTCACCTTATACGTAGAATGTCACGTCTTTAGACATCCCGCGTCTCCGTAGTGTACGGGGGACCCGTCGCCTCCGCTTACTAGTTTACTTCTCATTGCTACCGTTCCCCGGTATTTCCGTTTACGTTTCACAGTCAAGCATTCCTGAGTCGTTGCCGTCATTCGATCACTGTTTCTGTAGATGCCCCAGCTTTTGGTTACTCTCTAGCGTGATCACGTCCCTTACTCTCTTTACACACCCCCTGTCACTCACCTACAGAGGCTGTGACGATAGGCATTTCATTTTTGCTCCACCATGTCCACCACCGCATCGATCACGCGACATAGCAATCGTTCACGCACTTGCTCGCAATAATGCCGTACGTCATATCTACCTTTATATGGGTCAGTTGCCTATACAGCATTTCATAACCGTGACATTGCTGTGTGTGACACGGCGGTGACCGAGTATCGCTGTAGTTTGGGCTGGGTGTGCGATTATGTATGGCTTTACACCCAGTCCAGCGCTCGATACTCATTTTGTTAACATTCATACTATCAGTGTATGTATGTGTACACGGCCACTGTGTGTACGCTTTCTCTAGTGTTTGCCTTGGTTGCTTTGGTGTGTTGGCGGGTCACAGGCATTCACGCCCACTTATTCCCACGCGGACAAGTACATTTACCCTCCAATCCCATTGGAGCACATTGACAAAGACAGTTTGTTCCGTTTCCGTCAGTTGTCTTTTAAGGGCGAGAAGCAGGCTATACCTACTATATTGTCTTGAGTGGCTCCACCGCCTTTCGCGAGTCCCCGCCTACTTGGTCCGCAGACCAAGAGAAGCACCTAGATGCACAGCCACGGTGGCTGAACCATGGGTGTTGTAATGTATGCGGGTGTTGACCCTACGCTACACATTCCTTCGTGATCCCTATACTTTAGGACACTCGACGCAAAGGGGCTTCTAGAGCATATGTGCTGATGCCCACTACACGAGCCTTTTATCATGCTTCCTCCCCCACCCCTGGTTTATAGGATTTTGTTAAATCCGTCGATCAACCTTTCAGTGGGCAGCCAAGTTTCGGATAAGTATTTAGCCCACAGACCCCTCGTGATCTTGACGGTCTTACGAACAGCACCTTTGTCAGAGAGGATGTATGATGTTCGGACCCTTCTGTTGATTCTGCATATGCTTGCATGTTGATTCTGGATGACCAGCCAAGACCCTGTTCGTATTTTTGTCCCCCCCCTGTTCGTCTCCCGAAGCAATAATGGCTCTCAGAGCAATGACATCATCCAGACACGTGTTGTGTGTTGATGCGAATTCGGATGAATGGGCAATTATCTTTCCGGCACTCGCTTATACTAGGTGCAGCATCCTGCATGTGGTGTGCATGCATGCTTGCCCGTTGCGAACTTGATCTTTTACCCCACAGGTGGACTGATTTGCTGCTATCCTCAAAAAGTCCTGTTGTGGTATCTGGCCTTCCTACACCCCCCAGACACTGTCCCTGTCCTCAGACGCAAGTTAGTCTTGCGTACCATGGGCATCTCACCCAATAACCGGCAGTGAATCGATTTCTCAGGTGGGAATGTCCATTAAGGGCCCAATGCCTTCCGCATTGGGAGTATGCTGATCGCCTTAGGGGCTTTGCCTCTCTTATGTCACACGGTGTGTAGTCATTAGTGATGTCAAAAACTGGACTTATCTCCTCTCCCCTTCTTCCTCTTCAGTTGGGCACTCTGTTCCGGACTAGATTGTGATCAAATCTGATGATGGTCTATCGAAGCTAGGCCTGACGCTGGCTCCATAACCACCGCTGTACAATGTCACTCTTTCTCACGTGGGTCAGCATTGATGTGCACAGCACGTTGTCCGTACAGCGCCCTGGACCGCAAGGAGGGCGGCCAGAGACAGTCTTCAGATGACGCAAAGACCTTTCTTGGCTTGTTGATACATGGGCGTTACTGTCTGGAACTCTGCACGCCCTCGTCTTTCACACCATTTGGTCCCTCCATCTGTGGTTCAGCTCAAGTATGGGACTCCTTGCCTCTTAGATGCTTGAGCACGATGTGCGGGGACTGTTGATCCCTTGTCGTTGAGAAGGCGTGTGGGCTCTAGTGTTTTTGCTCTGTTACAGTCGCCGATCTGCGTGAAGTGTGTTGCGTCAAACCAGTCCTGGGTTCTCTTTGGGTGCCCAGATACAGACGGGCAAGCTCGGTGACTACGTCTGCCCCACCCAGTTTACAGGCCTTTCGGAGAAAACATCACTCTGGTAAATTTTCAGCTGGTTGCAAGGTCGGTCACGAAGGTTTCCCTTGGTCATTGGCGTCATTCAGTTCTGGATAACCATCTTCTTCTCGAGTGTACAGCTGGCGGGTCTGTGGGTGCTCTATGCCGAGTGGAGAAGAAGGAGCAAATCGTAGCAGCAGAGGTGCACCCCCAGTCCAGGCGTCCGGTCCCTAGTGCTATGTGATGTGGACATCCTGGATGTCACACTCCAGCATTACCAATCCGTCGATCAAGTGCAGTGACTTGAAGCGAGGGGGAGTCCAGGGTGCCTTTGTGGATGGTCGTTGATTAGCTGCCCCTCGCACCACATGGTTTGTTTTTGTTCCGGCTCAACAACCAAATCTTGGAGCAAGAGGTAGACACGCACTCGGTGGTCACCTATTTGCGTTTTTTCTGTACCAATCACCTAGTGCGGGTGTTTTTAGCGATATTCGGCCAAGATGGCAGTCCCTGACACACGAGCGTTGCAAGTTCCATTAGAGTAAATCGATTGTCCATGCCTTTGGTTCACTTGTATCGTAGCACAGAAGTGAGGTCTATGCGTGTTCCCCCTTTCTTCCCCCCCCCTTACAGCTCCCCTGTTCTGTCTTCTGGGGTGTAGGTCTGGTGGGGCACTGTTACACAACGATGAGTTGGGTCAGGTGAGCTTTCCTTGGGAGGCGTTTCAAAGTATACCCAGACGCATCACCAATTCATCCTTTGAGACTCTAGGTCGTGCGACCAGTGAGGTGCGGATGCAAAGCCCACTCGCTTCTCTTTTCTCACAGACACAGTGGTTGCCTCCCTTTGTCCTTTTTATGAAGATGTGGCCATCCCAGCATCTTTTCCTTATTCGTTGGATGCTTTACACAGTGTCGGCCAGGCGCGTTCTCGCTTGATCCGCTTCCGTACTCTGGCCGTGTTATTTTCAATCGTTTTAGGTCGTTGGCCCCCCCACAGCTGATCGTTCGACGCTATGGTCAGCTCGCCTTCCTACTGTTGTCCAGTAGAGTCCGGATAGCCAGGGCCAACACTACCCCACGTGTGATTGGTCCGCCTGTTCTTGTTGGTAGATCTTTTGAATGAGTTCAACCGCGTCTTTAGTGGCCGGTATAGCTGCGGTATGCTGACGAGATGGGTGAGTGCACACGGACTCTGTCTTTAGTGGCAATTTTTCTACCCGGTCCAATACACCCCACCTGCCCCCAGGTGAGGGCTTAGCAGTGCTTTTTGTCCTGAATCTATGGACGCTGCATCCGTTGCCCAATCGCGTCGGGCTGCCGAAACCTACTCTGTAACCTGGTGAGTAGACGTTGACCGACTATCCCTGCCCCTGCCATGTATCGAGAAGCCCGTCTCCCGTGCTATCCCCACCATCTGCCAATTACGGCTGATTACTAGCCCTGCGTCGCCCCAGGATGATCTTGGGACAATTCTTTAATAGCAGAAAGGAGAGTCTGGGTACAATGAATATCCTGGGCCCACACGACAAGTATATGGACCCCGCGCACTATGCGGCCCCGACATTCCATTAGCCACTCAGGTTACCTCTTTATCTCTCCTCCCCAATTCGTTTTTTTTTTTTTTGCGTAAACAGTCCGCTTCCCCCTGCATTCTCAGGGCGTATTTGAAGTCTGAATGACATCTTGATAATACCAGGCACGGTTGATAGCACGGAGCTGAGGCCCTGTAGTCGCATACTCTCGATGGAGTTCCAACTCTTACCAAGTCCCGCTCTTTAGGGGCTCCATTCCGGGATGTTTCGTCTAGGCGGGTTAACCCTCGTAGAATTTTGCCTTTTCATCACACTGTCCACCCCTGACTGCAGGAATTATCTCGTCATTTTATGCCCCATCGCCCCTTTACGCATGGCTAACTAGGAAAGCGCCGCAAGCATTCATCGTAATTATGCACCATCTTGTCCTCCCGCGCTGGGAATACCAATAGGCAGCCTCAAGGACACTCACTTCTGTCCCTCACATGCCATTCGCTCCACCTCCCGTGGACCAATAGGTATCCCGCTCCTGCAAGGCATCATCGTCCTGTGATTGGCCCTATTCGCTCCCGAATGGGAACATAGGCCATCCGGCAAGGCAGCTCGGACATTAGCCATCGCTCACCCGTGTGTGGAGAGGTCAGCCTTGCAAGGCATATGGTGCATTATGCCAATCTAAACGGTAAACACTAACAGGTCCACGCCTGCATGGTTACCATCGTCCACTATTGCACCATCCGACTAAATGTTGGTGGATGGTTCTGGCCGCCTGCAAGGTCATCATCGTAGTATGATCCAGCATCCTTCCTCGACTTGATGGTAACTCACCTATAGGGCAGGTTTTAATGTGTTGTCATGGACCATTTACCATGGTTGCGGAGGACCTCATGGAGGTTGGGGTAGCTATTCCTCAGTTTCTCATTTAGGTATACAAGACCTGCCCTATGCCCACAACTAACAGGTTACCATAGGTCACTTGAAGAGATCGGCCAGTCGTTAATTACCACATTTTTTTTACATAGGGGTTCATGGTTGTAAAGCTTCCCATCACACTCTGAATGCACGGCATGGACGTTCGTCATCCTTCACGATGAAAACTGTTTAGACCCACAAAAAGCTCTCGTCAGACGAAGAATAGTTGCTAACGGCAGCGTGAGATGGCACGTATGCCCTCCTCGCACTTCGCGCAGGGGGGGGGTGGCACAAAACATCAAGACCGCAGTAATAACGGGAGATCCCAGAAGAAACGGTGCGTGCGAAGAAATAACATTCTATTACTCGAGCAGGAGTTGGAAGGCTAGTCGCTCGGCAATTAGGGTACTGTGTGTGAGCTTTGTTTGCCCAGAATTAAGACCCAAAATAGTCAGATGGAAACTATTAGATGTTTTTGGCTGAAGCATCATAATGTGTGGTAAGGGGTGGGGTTTCGTATGAGGCGTCAAAATTTCTTAGGTCATCATGCCATCACGTAATTCTTTTAATCATGAATGCCTTATGTCATGTAATAACAGTTGAGCAAGAGATGGGTAAAGAGGAAAAAGGACTAGATAAAGGGAAACATAATTTAGCTGTTGAGCTGGGGGGTTCCGCGAATGAAACCTGTTTCCGAAGTTCGGGGGGATCAGTTCGCGCGCAAGAAGATTTTATAAAGACAAAATCGAAACTATCACACTTTAGCGGTTGATGTTCCTAGTAAAACCTTTTCAATGTTTGCCGATAACATACAAAGAATTGACCAGCCGGAAGTGAATCCGTACTATGTCTTCTACTAACATAATAATCCTAATTGTGAGATCAAACTTTTGTGCCTGTTCAGTCGCTCAAACAGATGTCAAAGCAAAAGACTAGAGTTATATAAAAAATTGTCGTTACAAAAATAAAATAAGCACATTGCAAGAAAACACAGGTTTAATGTTTCACAGTGAAGGCAACGCGCCTGAGCAAGTGGCAAGAGAAGAACAAACTTTATATTGTTGGGGCTATTACTTACTGTGCATTAACAACAAATGAAGAACTTTCTAGAGGGTTTACACAAACACAGCAAAATACAGACAACAGCAAAAAAAAATAAAATCTGCCAAAGATGCAGATTAGTGATTACTTAACTCATGGGCAAAGTTCAGTTTCTTGACCAAAAAGCTGTTGACATTCCGGATGCAAAACAACTGAATAACAACACAAAGATTGCTTTGTTGAGCAAGTAATTTACTATTTTTTTTTGGTTCAACAGTCATTCGCCCTTTGGGGGGGCAGAAAGGCGCGAAAAGTAATCAAAACAGTTGATTAGGACATGGTCTATCTCTAAAGGCGACTATTCAACGTGGGGGGGACCTTCGTTAAGACAGCTTTT
The DNA here is from genome assembly GCA_016801955.1 of Conus betulinus. Lineage (NCBI taxonomy): Eukaryota > Metazoa > Mollusca > Gastropoda > Neogastropoda > Conidae > Conus > Conus betulinus. The sequence goes on along the minus strand of JADBJO010014284.1, from coordinate 36,662 downwards.
ATTCACTCTCTGTTTCCACGTACATGCCCCCACAGTTAACGATGCACAGATTATTGAGTGCTATCACACTGATTTATGAAGGGCCGATTTTTCTTCCTTGTGTTTAATATATCATACGCCGCGATAACAAGACAGTGTCAAAGTATCAGTGTGAATGTGGTGGGTAAAATAGTGTGTGTGTGTTATGCTGGCTGTGGGTAATAAAATATGTGAAATCGTGTAAATGGTGCTGTGAGTGTGATAAAAAAAAATTGGTGTGGCCTAAAAAAAAAAAAAAAACGCGCGCGCGCCTTTACAATCAGGCACGCGGGCATAATATCTGAAAACCTTCCAGGAATTAAGTCAGTGGATAAATGGGACGAACAACCATCTGTAATTGACCATACACCCCGAAAGAAAAATCCAAATGCATGTCGGGTCTTACCGGTGTGGTTTCCAATCATCACGGCATCATCACACGCACTCGACATAACATGGGTCTCAGCGCAACGGGGGGGTAACCTCAGGTAAAGATCCCTCCAGTACAAGGGGGAATCACTGCTGGTCCGGCAGACAGAAAACAAACAAAAACACAAAAAAAATGGTGGCCCAACACAAACGGCACGCCACAAATCACACACACCAACGTACAGGGGAACGCACAAAAAAGAATGTCACTCGTGGTGACGATCAAAACAAAAACAAAGTAGTCGTGGCTTCGCGAATATTGCGCGCAGCGCCACCACAGTTTGTGTCAGGGCCCAAATCGAGAAAAAAAGGGGGGGGCGCAGACGTGGCTCTATGTGGGCTACCAAACCATATAATCGCGGAAGCTTGACATTGGTAGCGTTTGTATTTCTATCTAGCCAATTGGTTGAAAGATACGCGTAGAGCCGCAAGTATAATGGGGTATTTGATGAAAACCATTTTTTTGTGTACTCGAGTTGCTACACTACCCAAATTGGGTGTTTCCCGGCCTGTGCAAATGCCATGACATATTTCATGGTGGGCGTCGGCGATGCCATATCGGGTTAAACGTTCTCACGGGCGCACTAACTCAATTAACGCCGAATGCATATCAAACTCTGAAAACTAGACAAGTGAATTGCTAAAAAGCACACACGGGGGAGACAGGTCTGCAAAAACTAGCTCGGGGTGGCCGGTGCTGGGTCTTACCTGACGGCGACACCGACAGTCACATATAAAAAACTAAAAATCAACACCGGGCCTACCCAGTTTAAGTGAAAAAGCGCGATGCACTCCACCGCCTCACATACAGAAGAGAAAAAATTCGACCCTCTGAGCGGAGACTCGAACCCCCGACCGTCCACAAACTGTGGGAGGCCAGCTCTCTCCCAAAACACTTGAAGCTACCATCCCAGCCCCGTTTATATGCCTCGTTGATTGGATAGCACCAGTTTGGCATCATTTCAATGTTTGGTCAAAAAACCGCTCCGTTGGTATGTAAGGGAGAATACCAAAATGTGCGCTCTACAAACGTTTAGGTCAGTATAGGGCATTCCAAGGGGGTTTGGCCCGGGGCACTTTTGCATCAAAATGTAACACCTAATGCAAAGTGCAGGCCCGCCCCGCAACCTTAAACTGGCAATCAATGTAGTGTAAAAGTCATGGGGGCCCCACCCTCTTTTGCATCAATGTAGTGTAAAGCCTGGGGTGCAGCCCACTTTGCACCACACAATGTTTGCCTGGGGGGTGCGCCACACTCATGAATGTAGTGTTAAAGCCTGTGGGGGCGCCCCACACTTTTGCATCAATGTAGTGTAAAGCCTGGGGGGGGGCCAGCACTGCCAAGGGGGGGCGCGCTGTAGTGTAAAGCCTGGGGGGGTGCCCCACACTCTGCATCATGTAGTGTATCTGGGGGGGCATCATGAAAGCGCGTAGATGTGCCCGATACTATGCATCGGAAAGCGCGTAGATGGCCGAAAGGCGAAAGAACGGGTTTGGACCATAACTGGCTTGGACCATAATGGCTGCCTCTCTCCACTACAAAGTTTCAAATTCAATTCATGATGAGGATTATAGTTACGGTTAAAGCACAAAGTTCTCATATTGCTACATTGATGCGAAGTGCGGTTTTATGTTCGATGCACTTTGTATTAGTTGAAACATTTGATGCAAAGTGTGCGGGCCAACAAAGGGCAACACAGCTGAGACTACTTTTTGTGCTGCAGAAGTACTGTCGGGCCAGATTGGAACGCTACTCAAGGGTCTTCGAAGACAAGGGTCCCCTATCTATCTATCTATCTATCTATCTATCTATCTATCATCTATCTATCTATCTATCTATCTATCTATCTATCTATCTATCTATCTATCTATCTATCTATCTATCTTCATCTGACTGCATAACCGCAACTGACGAAGAAATCGACTTGGAATACACGCGAATGGTTTGCTGTCTTAAATGTGAGCACACAGACACGGGGACACAGAAAACACGTGGACTCAGAGACATGGACACAAACAAAGTAAACACAATGAGATAAGAGACGTGGATCTATAGGGGTGTGAACATATAGAAAGGAGGGTTATCTCTGTTGCTGTACATTGGAGAGATGTGAATACGCAGTCCTCAGTCGTGCAGTCATATCCATTGTCTGGTACCTTAAACAAAATATGTGCACTTCAGGTCCAATCTGTCGCAACGATGACAGATTGGGCAGCAGCGACAATTTGGGATGTAAGGCTCATTCCAAATTGTCGCTGCGACAATTTGGGAAGCTGCGACAGTGACAGGACCGTAACAGTGACAGGAAGCGTACATTTTTTTTTTTGTATTCACACACGGGTTCATTCTCACATAATATTGGTCAGTTTGGTGGGTCAGGGTGGCCAACGATCAACTGGGTCTAGATGACCTGTATTCTGGTACAGTCTGACTAATATGTGGTCAGGTTAATCTAGTGGTGTGTGGTCAATCTGGGTTGTCTTAGTGTTTGATCAGTCTGAGTGACCAGTGGTCAGTTCGCAGTCTGATTCACAAGCACATAGATTGAGCATTAATCAATCTGCATGAACAGTGGTCAGTCTGGGTAGTCTGAATGACCTGTGGCCCTTTGGTCCGTCCAGTTGGCGAGTCGCAAGAATGAATGACCAGTGGTCAGACTAGTTAGTCTGAGTTTTCCATTTCTATGGGGGTTTAACATTAATGTCCCATGCGCTAACCGTGTAGATGGCACTGATTTTAGGCAGGAAAGCAAAGCACGCACGACGCACGCAACACCACCCCTAAATCACATGCATGCACGGACTATGTTTGTGTTGCTGCTTGATAAATTATAAGCTCCCCAGAGTCATGACTGACATGCATCACAATTCACAGTGGCACACACTCAGTTAAATGCACACACTGAAACGTGTAAACAATTGAAAGGCATGGACACTAAGGCCGTGGAAGAGCTTGGACACAACGGACCGTTGGACATAAAGAGCCTTGGACTCAGTCACATGACATTTTTACTAGAGCCCTTTGAGTCTACGATCCACTGAGTCCAATGTTTTGGACTCAACGGGCCTTGGACTTTAAGGGTCGTGGACACATCGGCACGCCCAGCACCCGATACGACCACGGCCCGTTGTGTCCATTTGGACGTATCGGGCCGTGGACGTATTGGGCCGTGGACGCATCGTCAATTAATGTTTTGCTAGTGGGCGTTACACGGGTGGACATGTCCATAATTTGGGATAAGTTGTACGAAGGAGTTCTCTCTGACCATGATGTTTGGCATTTCAATAAATCAATGTTGAAATCACCTAAAATAATGAATTCTGTAGCATCAAGTGATGCTGCATCCATCATGGCCGTAAGCTTGTCCATCCAATCAGCAATTTCTCTGCTGGTTTTCGATAGATAAATATGATTTTGATGGGTTTCGTTCACTTCAACCCGATTATTAGCCAAACTGCTTCAATTCCAAAAACTTTCAAGTTCATATAAACGTTGCGCATTTAATGTTTCATGAATGTAAATTAATATGCCCGTAGTTTTGGATTCGGTGGGATCTCTGCGTACGATATTGTAGCCGGAGCTTAAGACAGTGGCATCAGGGACAATATCTGAAAGCCTTGATTCAGCGAAGCCAAATATATGGAAAGGGTTTGTCTTGATTTGACAGTATAGTGGGTATTCTCCTGTAATTGTTTTGTATATGGTTTATATTTAGATGTCCAATACGTAATCCGTCTTCCTGTGGCCACGCTGAAGATGATTGTACCATTTGTGTAACTGAAACGAAAATAGCGATGATACACTTAAAAACAACACCCAATGTGTCCATATAGTACACACACAACACAATAATCTTCAATGCAAAAGGATAATGACTATAAGAAAACAAACAAAACTAAATTTGCAAACAATTGCAAAAACAACGTAAGAAAACAATGTTCAATGCAAAAGAATAATGAATATGAACCACAGGCAGAAGTTAAATTCATAGAGTTATGTAACTCACCTGTGACAAATTCACCGAGGTAGGGGTGGCACAGTGTTGAGGAGCTCATTGGAGGTAGGGGTGGCACAGGTTTGGAGGTAGGGGTGGCACAGTGTTGAGGGTCATCAGAGAGGTAGGGGTGGCACAGTGTTGGAGGGTAGGAGGGGGTGGCAGTGTTTGAGGGTCATTGGAGGTAGGGGTGGCACACAGTTTGGAGGTCATTGGAGGGGGGTGGCACAGTGTTGAGGGTCATTGGAGGTAGGGGTGGCACAGTGTTGAGGGTCATTGGAGGTAGGGGTGGCACAGTGTGAGGGTCATTGGTAGGGGTGGCACGTGTTGAGTTTTGGAGGTAGGGTGGCCAGTGTTGGAGGTACTTGGAGGTAGGGTGTTGCACAGTTGTTGTAGGGGTCATTGGAGGGGTTGGCACAGTGTTGAGGGTCATTGGAGGTAGGGGATGGCACAGTGGTTGAGGGTCATTGGAGGTAGGGATGGCCAGTGTTGAGGGTCATTGGAGGTAGGGGTGGCACAGTGTTGAGGTCATTGGAGGTAGGGGTGGCACGTTGTTGAGTTCATTGGAGGTAGGGGGTGGCACAGTGTTGATGGGTCATTGGAGGTAGGGGTGGCAACAGTGTTGAGGGTCATTGGAGGTAGGGGATGGCAGTTGGTTGTAGGGTGGCGGCACAGTGTTGGGGTAGGGAGTTCGTCTGTTCACTCCCCCCTAGTTCCTGTTTCCCTCATCCCTCCTTTCCCCATTATTCCCCTGGCACTTCCCCCCCTGACCCCTTGTCTGGGGGTAGGGGTCCCTGGCCACCCCTCCCCTCCTCTACCCTTCATGGGCCATAGGGGTCTGCACAGTGTGAGGGTCATTGGAGGTAGGGGTGGTTTCTTCACGTGTTTTTGGGTTGTATCGTTTGTCCCTTCTTCCTTTAGGGGTTGCACAGTGTTGGAGGGTCATTGGGAGGTAGTTGGGTTGGCACCAGGTTGAGGGTCAGTTGGCGGTAGGGGTATTTTCCCCCCCGTGCTTCTCCCCTACTTCCCGTTTTTTTTTTTTGCTTTTCTTTCCTTTCCTTTTTTCCTCGGGTTCTTCCTTTGCTTCCTGTGTTTCTCCGCCTTTCGTTTTTGTCCGCCCTTCCCTATTCCCCTCCTGCCCCCCTTACTGTCTTATGATTAATAGGGTTGCGCATTTTTGTTTTTTGATCTGGCGTCCCCGCTACCTGCACGCGTGCCTTTTTTCGCGAACAGCACGATATTGGCGGTACAGACAGCTCCCTTTGTTTAGCGCGGGCACAGATGGTGAAGGTCACTTCGGAGACTCTCGCGTGGCGCCACCCCTCCGCGTTGCTTGGAACACGTGCGGGACGGTGGCTCGCGACGGTTAGGCGGGTTTTTGGTCACCGTGTTGAGGTGCATGGGGACGGTAGGCGGTGTGAGGTCTCAGGGCTCCCCCTGATACCTCACCGGCTCTATACTGTCCCCCGACACTGCGACTAGCCCGCCATTCCGTCTTGTTTTTTTTCCCCCACGGGTTGTCGGTTTGGATCGCTACCCACCGCGTCGAGGCGACCTTTCACTTTTATATCCCCCCAGGTTTTTTTTACTCCTTACCTGCCCGGGCTAGATTGTCCCTCCGTTTTCTATCAGCTTTATGCTACGCACGGCACGTGTTGAGGGGGCAGTGGAAGGTAGCGCCCGGGGCCCCTTTCACCAGAGGTGATGAGGGTCATTGGCAGGGTATGGTTCCCTTTGTTGGCACAAGTGTGTGTCGGGGCTGTTCGTTTGACCCCCTCGGGGTGGTCCATGGGAGTAGGTGGCTAGGTCTTGCGTGAGGGGCACGGGATGTGGTGTGTCTTGGGGTTTAGGGGTTCGCATATGTGTGGAGGGGGGGGTTAGCATAAAACGCCGCCTTGGGGGTGGAGTGATGCGCGGTGTTTGGTCAGGATCGCGTGAACATTGCACAGACGACAGTGCCCGGCCCCCCTACTACGAAGTGTGTGTGGAAGTCGTGAGTCAGCCCACAGTGGGCCTGGGGAGTTGTGTGTGTGACACATGCACTATGTTCACTAACCGGTTAGAATTTCTGTAGGGGAAGGGGACGACGTCTTCAGGGTGCTTGGTGTTTGTAGGTCTTCACTGTAGCAACACCCAGATGTGCTTGTCTCCACTGTGGTGTGGCACTCGGGCATGGGGAAGAGGAGGGGGCAGCAGGCTCGGAGCGGGTAAGGTGGTGGGGAGGGAGCATGGGTAGCTGCTTTGAATGGGAGTGGAGTGGGGTTGATAGAGTGGGTCAGGGATCTTCTATCTTGCGTCCTCTTGATGTCAACTTTACTTCGGTCAATTTTTTCACCTATGTTCGCTGATCTCCCCCCTGGGCCTGAGAGAAGGGACCGAGAGCGCGAGAGCGCGAGGAGAGCGCTGACGGAGCGAGTAGCGCGAGGCCTGCCTGCATGACTGCCATACTACTTAATGACTTCAGGCCTTGGCCCCTTTCGGAGTGATTCCTCCACAATGTGTGGCTTACCGCTACCCCGGGGCGGGGCGGGGGGGTGGGCGGGACTTCGGACCCCCCCGCTTCGTTTCCTTTCTTTTTTTCACTCTTTCCCCCTCCTCCCCGTCTTCCCCCCGTTTTTGTCGGGTCGCCTCGTTTTCCCTGTGTTTTTTCGCCGCTGCCCCCCCCGGAGCCCCTCCCGTCAACGTCGTTTCTTTTTTTTTTCTTTTTTTTGTTGGTTAGTCGCGGGGGGCGGGAAGGGACGCGGGGGTGGAAGGGAGCGGGGCCTTCCCCTGTCAGGCCCACATCCCTCCCCCCCACTCCTGCCGCGCGCCACCCAGTTTCCGCGGTTACCTTTGCGCGAGACTTACGGCTGTCCGACTCTCCAACCATTCCACAGATCTCCACAAGCTGCGTGCCCTCTCTTCCCTCGTTGCGTTGCCCTTCACTGAGCCCACGTCTCTTCCTTACGGGCGCTCTGTTTCACTCATGTACCGTCTTACTCCTTGTCTGTTTTGGCACACCTCTGAAACTCCCCCATATTGTGTTCGCTTCTCGATACCCCCCAGACAGAAAGGGCGCCGTTACTTGTACGTAACCCAGGTCGTACTAGCTGCTTCTCAGTATTACAAGCACCGAGTTGCCTCCAGTCGGCTTCTTCCCGCGTCTTGACCCACATTGTTTTCCCCCCACCACATTTTCCGTCTCATCGTGTGGCCAGGTCCGCCGTGGACGCTCTCGGTCGACGTGTCGTTTCTATCGCTCATGGTTTGGTTCCGATTGACGTTCCCCTCGCTGACATGTTTCTCCCCCGGGAGTCTTGTTTACCCCCTGTGCCCCCATTGTTGTGCAATCCACCTTCTTCTCCCCTCTGAGCAAGCTCATCAAAGCGAACATCCCCAGTTTGTTGTCAGTCAACCACCCCTCTTCTGCTCCCCAGTCGTTTGTCGTTTTGTATCAATTCATACGGCATCGTAGGCCTGCTGGCTTGTAAGCGCTTGTCGTCTATTTCTTTCTACAACCCAGCGGTATGCACCCGATATATCCCCGCTTTTCTGTCCATCAACCTATGTAGGGGGTGTCTGCCGATTCGTCGTCCATTTACAACATTAGGTTCGGTGTCGGTATGCGGCCCCGTCGGAATCTGTTGTACCGCCAATCTGAACATGACCTTTTTCGTTGGGTGTCATTCCTTTCTATAGTCCGCCAAATCTTCCAGCAGTGTTCCGACCACAACGGCCGATCATGGTCTGCAAACATTGAAGAAGTATTTTGTCATTTGATGAGGAGAGTCGTGAGCCTTTCAGACATCAAAAGGGACTTTTACCTTTGAATGCAGTTGTTTACACTGTCCACACTACAGCTGAACTAGACGTGGTGAAGGTAAAGCACTTAAAATCACTCTTTTACCCTGTGTGTGTTCTCGTTGACTCCCCATTTTATGTCTTCAGAGCCCTCTTATGAAAAACCTGATCTGTTTTGCATCCATAGTTAAGGTACTCCACGCTTGACGGTGACTGTTTCTCTTAACTGCCCTCGTGGCGGTCAGCATAGGGGCCGCGCGTACCTGTCAGTCCCTCGCGTCCCAGTCACTGCACAAGAGTTCTTTTTTTTCCCCTTCGCGGTGTGGTGCGAGAGATTTCTGCCTTTCTGTTGTCGTTTTCAGTTTTTTTTTCTTCGCCCCTTAGCATCGTCATGTGCGCTTTTAGTGGTTTACCGCGCTTCGATTGCTTGCTTGTGTCTCCGTAGCTGTGCACTATTTGTGCTCTTCCACCTCCTTTTGACCCCCCTTTTTTTTCCGATCTGGTGTTCCGGCACTGGTTGCGGGTCTTGGGACACTCATAGACCTCCCTGCGCATCCTTGCCTTTGTTTTTTATGTGTGTTTCTTCCCGGTCACCGTGACGCTTGCGCAACTCTTTCGTGTTTTTTGGCTTCTTTTCGAGTATTACTCCTTCCTCTGCTATGCCCTCCTTGTGCCCCCCCGTTCGTGTCTCCACCCCACCTGCCCCCTCCCCACACCGCGGTCTTCCCCCTCCATCCCACTCTTTCTAGCAGCCAACGTCCCTTGCTAGCCGGTTTTGAAAGCCTCCCCCGCTTCTCCCTCCTCTGTACGGCCCTACTTTTTAAAATGTGTTCTGCTCCCAGATTCAGCTGGCTTGTTTCCTCGAGGCTCGGCGCTTTGGCAGACTCGCTCTGCTCCGGCTGGCCCCCCCACCCCCCCATTCTTTGCCAACAACCACACTCCTTTGTTGTTGTCACAGATGCTACCGTGGGCCCCCTCCGTCCCCCTCCTCCTATGTTTCTCGCAAAATAACTCTAGAAAGCAAGAAGCCTCAACCCCACGAGACCACGGGGCCTCTGCCTCACAACACCTTTTAACTGTTTTTTTTCTGACCGTTGCATCTTGTGTTCCGCTTGTTCATCAGAACATGCCCACGCAACTTACGGCAGTTTGGTCAGCCCACAGCGGCCGCCGAAGCTCCCACGGTGTTCCCTGGGTGTGATACGGCTATCGTAGACACAAGGTTGTCGACGCCACCGCGAGATCACACGGCACGTTGCCCGGATCATCCCGCACTGCCGGTTTTTACTGAACCGCCTCGCCGGTGGGATTGTAGCTTGTCCGGGTGCGCGCCCAAGAGGGGCGGGACTCAATCGTGTCGTTGTTTTCACCCGCGTCGCTTGTCGTTGCATTGTACCGCTGTAGGGACCAACTCTGACCCCCTAGGTGCTCCGTAGCACTCTGTCGCCCCCCGCGCGCCTTCCACGGACGGTGACTGCCCAAACGATTGGTGTACCCCAACGCACACCAGTCTCTTGGGCTTGTATTCCCCCAGCACTGTTTTCACCGCACCGCTGTGATCTCGAAGCTCCGCGATTTTCTGTGGCCCTTCCTTCTTTGACCTGGTTTCTATCATCGTTTGCCTTTGATATTCCAGGTTCGCCCCGCTGTGTCTCGGTTGGGGGGAGGTGTGCGATTCGCCCTTTCTTGTGCTGGTGGCTTGCCAAGCGAGAACCGCAACCAAATTTCTTGTTTCGTTGGTCGCCCCAAGCCGCCTGTGTTCGGATTAGGCCTACTGTTTCTTCGGTCGGAATTGCGAGGCCTCCTTGTAAGACCTGGAGGGCGCCCGGTGTTTTCTCACGTCGACTTGTCAATTTAGCGCACGCATCCACACATCACCGGCTGCTTAGGTTGTCTCTAGTCCCTTGGTGGCGCTACGGGCCCCTCGGTATCCTATTGTCCGTTTAGTGTCCCGTTCCACCTGATGTTTTCCTTCGTATTTTTTTGAAACATAGGATTAAAAAATATATGCTTAGTGTGTTGGTCAGTGTAGACTACCAAGGACCTTCAAACAACAATTATAGGCGCAGACCGCCAAAACAGTCCTTTCATTTATATACCCTCTGTCACCCCCCCCCCCCCTTCCCTCCTTCTCCCCCCCCCCCCTCTCCACCCCTCCCCGGAGGTTGTCCGTTGCCTCACTTTTGTGTGATTGCTCTCTCGTCACCGCGGCCTTTAAAAAATGTCTTGAAGCAAAGACCAAAGCAAAGGAAGAAAAAACAAGGCGCATTTCATTACACGGTATTCCTTCATTCCGTCTACTGGCTCCTTTCTCTCTCTCTTTCTTCTCCTTTCTTCTCCTTTTCTGTCCCTTTCTCTCTGGACCCCGGGGCGGCTCTGCCTGGGGCGATTTGGTGTGGGTCATCCCGAAACCCGCGGCCGCAGTGCTGTCAACCTGCAACCTCCTCTTATTCACTCCGACTATCTCTGATCGCTCCCCTCCCAGTTCACACAAAGTTCCCTTTAACACCCAGGGTCCTATCCCAACAAACCACCTTGGCCCTTCCAACAGCCTGCCTGCTCCCCCCTCATCGCCTATTACACCATGCCCAGGGCCCCACCCCAGCCATGGCCGACGCCACACGCTGGGCTTGCTCTACTTAGTGGCTTACACACAAAAACCCGAACAAATACCATGCCGTCCGGTCCTTCCCCTCACGCATCTCCCAGTACTAGTGCACATACGCTGCATCGGGCATCCAACTTTAACACTTCCCCTTTTTTCCAAAAACTGTGCCCCCACTACTCCAAAACATTGTGCCCCTACTCCAAACCTGTGTACCTACCCCCCCCTGACTCAACACTGGGCCACCTCCTACCTCCAATGGACCCTCAAACACTGGCGCCACACACCCGCCCTCCAATGCCCTCAACACGTGCCACCAATACCTCCAATGCACACTCAAACACCTATCAGGGCCCATCCCTACCTCCCACCGACCCACTCACACACACGGCCCCCACCTCCCCAATGACCTCACACCCACACCTCACTGTGCAACCCCTACCTCCCACATCGACCATTCAAAACTCGTGCAACATACACTCATGACCCATCAACACTGTGCACCCCCTTCCCCAACTTGACCTAAAAACCACTGTAGCCCCCCTCCCCTCCAAGACCCTCACCCACGCTGCCCCCACCTCCCTCCACCCAAACACACTGTCCTACATTCCTACCTCCACACAGACCATCACACCCTGTGCACATAAACCCCTCCAACCGGACCCTCAACATGTGACCCCATACTACAAAAGTGACCACCACTCATTATTGGGCCAAGCCCTACCAACCCGTGTGCACTCATACAATCAAAGCATCAGCAATCCTAGTACCGAGCTAAACTCACGGTACTTCCCCACCCCCCCGCATGATTGCCTCACACGTCACCACAATCCCCATGTTAGTGGATCAACCCCTACCTCCCAAACTGTGCGCCCCACGATATCTCAAGTGACTCAACACGTTGCCCACCCCGTTCTGCCTCAATGACCCTACAACACTGTGACAACCCCCTCCTCCACCCCTGACCCCCCCAGCCCCTGACTGACACCCCTACTCACAAAACACACTGTGCACCCTACCCTCCAATGACCCACAACACACATGTGCCACCCTACCTCCAAAACCTTACGACTACCCCTACCTTGAGGACCTCAACCACACTGTCCGCCACCCCTACCTCCCCCACACACCCACCCTGTGCCACCCTACCTCCAATGATCCTCAACCACTGTCCACCCAAACCACTACTCCAGGTGAAATTTGTCACAGGTGAGCTTACACTAACTCTGGAATTTAACTTCTGCCCCGCGTGGTTCAATTCATGATTCTTTGCATTGAACATGTTTCTTACGTTGTTTTTGAAATTGTTTGCAACAATGTAGTTTGTTTGTTTTCTTCTTATAGTCATTATCCTTTTGCTTGAAGTATTTAGGTGTGTGTGTTGTACTTATGGCCACACTTGGTGTTTGTTTTTTAACAGTGCATATCATCGCTATTTTCGTTTAGTTCACAAATGGTACAATCGGGCTTCACCCACCCGGCCACAGGACGACGGATTACGTACTTGGACACCTCTAAATATAAACCATATACAAACAAATTACAGTAGGTACCCCTATACTGTCAATCAAGACAAAACCCTTTATTATTTGGCTTCGCTGATCAAAAAAAACACCAGACAAAAAAACTAAACAAAAAAACACACGAGATAGTCACTGAATAGAAAAAAGAGATCTTAAGCTCCGGCTCAAAATATCGTACGCCCCAGAACCCCCCCATCAGACATCCCACCCACACACCCGAATCCAAACCCACTAAAGCGGCATCTTAATTTACATTCATGAAAATTACAATGGCAACGTTTATATGAACTTGCAAGTTTTGAGCAACTCAGAAGCAGTGTTGGCTACTAATCGCGCACTCATGCAACGTGAACGACAACCCACAAATCATACCTGCATATCTATCGAAACCCAAGCAGAAATTGCTGATTCGACGGGAGACCAGTGGAGCCACCCGGCCATGAGGGCCCCACCCCCCCCCCTGCACACCGCATAACTTGATGCTACAGACATCCCTCCAGATTGGTAGGGCGATTTCACCATTGACTTGATATGAACATGCCAAACATCATGGTCAGAGAGAACTCCTTCGATACACATCCCACCCTATCCCACCACCTTCAGGACCATGTCCCCCCCGCTTGTAACGCCCACTGCCCACGCACACACACAACTTTGACGCCTGCCACGGTCACGGCCCAATTACGTCCCCGGCCCGCTCACCACACCCCAGCTCCAATGGACACCACCGGACGCCGGGGTCCAGCTATCCGGGTGCGGGCGTGCCGATGGGCCACGACCCTTTACCACGTCCAAGGCCGGTGAGTCCAAACCCTTAGAGCACTCGTGGCTCCAGTCGACACGCAAAAGACTCACTGGCTCTCGAAACCTGCCCTGTGGATGCACGTCCCAGGTCTTCATGTCACACCCGGCCTTTGAAGCGTCCGTGCCCTTTCACCATTCGTTTTCCCGAGCCTCAGTGTGGCCTTAACGAGTGTGTTCAGACCACACCCCAGCCATGCCGGGAAGCCTGACGCACCATGCAGATACCGTCCTGACTCTGGGGAGCCTTCTCTTTCTCCAGCCCGCCAACCCCCAACATAGGTCGTGATGCCCTGGCTTTCGGGGTGGTGTGGTGCCGGGCAGTCAGTCGCGTGCTGCACGCTGTCCCGACCCACTCCAATTACCACTGCAACCACCGTGCCACACATCTTACACGGTTTCGCGATGGGCCATTACCTGGTTACACTCCCCATAGAAATGGACACTCCGGCACACTTACACCTAGTTATGGCCCACTCGCGCACTGACACGTCCTTCTTGCACGCCTCGCCCACTGGACGGACCAACAGGGGCCCCCAGGTCCTTCAGACTAACAGCCTGACAATGTTCATTGCCGACTTGCTTACGCCGTGCTCACCCTCCTGTGCTTGTGACTCCGCCCCGGCGAACTGACCACTGGTCCCTCAGATGAAATTCAAACACTACGGACAACCCAGATTGCCCCCCCCCCCCTCGGCTTCACACTGCCCCCATATAGTCCAAGACATGTCCCAGGCCTCAAGGTCCTTTCTCGCCAGGCTTCGATTGGCCACCCTGCAAACCCCCCAACACTCCCCATCTTCGGGCAGCCGGCCCTGTGTCCAAACCCCCCGGTGACCCTTACTCCCCACACAGTAAACACAATAACAAAGACCCAACAAACGGTCCGCTTCCTGTCACATCTGTTACGCGCCACTTTGTCGCCAGCGACAATGTGGACTGAGCCTTACATCCCACCTTGTCGTGTGCCCCCTCTGTCCTCGTTGCGACCGCTTTGCCCTGAAGGCCATCTTTGTTTCAGGTACCCGCCCCTGGCTATGGACTGCACGATGCGAGGACTGGCGTATGTCCCTCTCTCAATGTAACCGCACACGCGAGACCCTCCTTTCTCTCTGTTCCACCCCCTCTCGATCCGTCTTCTCTCATTGTGTTCCCTTTGTTGTGCATGTTCTGAGTCACGTGTTTCTGTGTCCCCGTGTCTGTGTGTCCCCTTTCCGCCCGACCCCCTTCGGGTATTCCAGCGCGCTTCTTCGTCCCGTTGCGGTTCGCCGTCCTTGACCGCTAGATACGAAAGAGAATAAGAACAGAAAGCCGGTGAAGACACAGACCGAAGAGCTCGGCTCGATAGCTAGATCGTCGATCGGCTCGGCTAGATCGCTCGTAGGCTAGCCGCCGCTCGCCCTAGTATCGACTGCTAGAGAGCTAGCTCGCTCGATAGGGGACCCTTGTCTCGCAGACTGACTAGCGTTCCTTGGCCCGACGTCCTTTGCGCCCCCAGTAAGTCTCGCGGTGTTGCCCTTTGTCTGGGCCCGCACTTGGCCTCAACGGTTTCAACAGGATCCCCAAGGACATCGACCACTTCACAACCGCCCTTCGCCACTCAGGTCTGTAGGCAATTGAGCCCCTTTCGTCTTTCCCCTCCAACTACATTTCATCAGCCTGGACTTGCGCCCACTTTGTAGGGGCCGAAGGAGCATTACATGGTCCAAGACCAGTTACTGGTCCACCCCCCCGTCTTTCGCACCTTCCACGATAGTCTACGCGACATTCCGCGCTTTAAAGCCTCAGCTGCTGCCGCGTGGTGGGGCGCCCCCCAGGCTCCCCCCCTTGCTGCAGCGTGTGGGCCCCCCCCCCGGCTTTCCCCTACTTCTGCCCCGTTTGGGGCCCCCCCTGCCTTCCTCCCTTTCTGCCCCCTTGCCCCGGGGGCCCCGGTTTCCCCCTCCCTTTCTGCCCCACCCACCACACAAGACAGCACCAGACCCCCCCCCCCCTCCATCACCACGCCCACCAAACACCTCACGCTGTGGGGGACAGCCCCCGGACCCAGCCTTCAAACTACATTGACCCTGCACGCACACAACCCGTGTAGGGCGCCCAGGCTTCACATGAAACAATACTTGGAATGACCAAAAAACTGTTGAACAGGCAGCCCCACCCACAGGCCAAAGCTACAAATCACATAGATGACAAAAAGTGAGCGGGGCGCCCCCCCAGAAGCCAACAATTACTCACATTACATTGATGCAGCCCCCCAGAGTGTGGGACACCCCAAAAGACACTGTACTGCCCCACCTCAATACACAACTAACCATTAGACACACGGCCAAGTGCGGCACCCGCATTTGCAATTAGTGTACATTGCTGCCAAATGCGGGCCAACACCCTTGGAATGCCCACCTGACTCCCCTGACTAACGTTCTGTAGGAGCGCCATTTTGGTATTACTCACCATAACCTACCCAAAGGGAGCGGGGGTTGGGGGCCGGGGGGTTTGCAACCCCATGAATGCCAAAAGGGTGCTCAACGAGGGCAAACGGGCCACCCCGGCGGGAGGTAGCTAGCTGGCGAGCGCTGGCCCTCCAGTGCAGAGGTCCGGGGGTTGAGATCCCGCTCCCAGGGCTCGCCTTTTTCACACCCTTATGTATGAGGCTGTGGAGTCATCACGCCGACCCCCCCAACATGGGTCCGCCCAAGGTGTCAGTCATCTGCTGAACTAGGTTGCGACCAGGTTAGAAGTGGTAGAAGCTGTGCACTGCTACAATCCCAAAGTGTCCCCGGAGCACAATTCACTTGATCTATCAGCGTCCCCGATCGCCGCGGTCCCTTGAGTCTTGCAGGTGCGCCGTTTCCATCCTTCTGTCCGTCCTGACTTTTCCCTGGGGCCCCCCCCCTTTGGCCGTGCGCACACCCCTCGGGTCCCCCTGTTTCTCTCCCCTCCCAAATGGGGCTCTCACCGCGACGTACCGCCATTTGGTCTAAGATCCAATCCCCGTCCCATTTTGGCTCTCCGGCGATCTCCACCTTGTACTCGCTGCGGTTTGGGCATCCCCAAGCTTTTCCTGCAGCCCCTTTGGGACGCACGCCCAGCAGTCATGGCCACCAGAGTCCCCGTCCTTGCGTCCCCACTTTCGTTTGTGTGGGTGCGGGTGTCGGTTTGGGGCCTTGGTTGTTCCGCCCGCTACGCTTGCGTCTGGCGTGGTTTCTGCGGCGTGTTGCCGCCCTGCTTGCGTGAGTGGCGCTGGTGCTGCCCAGGCCGCCGACCACAAACAAGTGACGTCTTCCGTTTTTTTTCACATACAAAAAATCTTTTTGCGGCGTCTCTGCGGTTGCGTCGTGTGGGGCTAACTACCAAGACCACACCCCAAACACCACATACTACCACATTCTCCTTTGTTTTACAAACAACCAAACCACCACATCGCATGCCCCATCACACACAACAACTTCCTTCTGTTCTCTTCGTGTTCTTCCCCCACCCCGGCCCCCTTCTCTCCCCTGTACCATCCCAATTCCTTCCACTACCACCCTTTTGATGAGCTCCCTTCTTCCCTCGTTCACAGCACTAGTCCCCTTTTTTCCTATCTTCGTCTACTAGTTGCTCATTTTGTCTTCAACCTCATCCAGCACATCTTACCCCCCACCTACTAAATCCTCCCACCTACTTTTCCATTTTCCTTTTAACACTCCCCTTTTTTTTTTTTTGTCCACTTCCGCCACTTCTCGTGATTTTCACACCCCCCACCCTCCCACCAACTCACCCCTACCAATCCTCCACTCGTCAAAACAATCTCGCACGCAGGCTTTCCTTTTAATTGCGTGAGAGAGAAGCAGCAATGATAGGGCTTTTTTGACGCAGACAGGTCACACAACACACTGCAAACCAGACCCGCACCTTTCACTCTTCCCAAGACACCACACCGACATTGAGTAGGTGAGGAGGATGAGACACGAAGCGTAGATCAGACTACATAAACACGAGTGAGAAGATTAAACTTTGTACAATAACATTAGGAGATGCAAACCACCCATGAACACACAACAACAACTAGAAAGACACCTGACAACCACCACCAACCCTACGACATCAAGCCAGAACACCCCAAGGTCCACATAGTACGGCTACATCCCTGCCAGACAAGCCGCTCAACGACCACTACACACCCACTCCACCAAACCCAACCTTATTCCACACCTTATCCTCATAAACACTTAAAACACCCCACCATCACACAACCCCGAAAACCAGACTGACCCCAAGAGCCAGTAGTGCACCCGCAAGGTACACCCAGTTTGTTGCTATGAGAAGTTCAGCCTGGAAATTGTTGTTAGAGTGCCAGGAGAGCATCACCCACTTCCGCCAGAAACACAAAGATATAGTTCCAGCTGACGGTCTACATGACCGAGGGGGGACCCAGAGGGCCGCAGCACGAAGTACAAGCGGAAACTACGTAAGTAGGGCACCCAGTCATTATTGAAAGTAGGAATTCACATATGCTCCCCGAGAACACAACCAAGACATCCACAGCAGTGCCAACCAACACTTGCAACCAGCAATGAATGACCCCTAGAGAACCATTGAACCGAGCGACAGAGAACACGGAGTCCCCAGATCTGTCAAGAACCAGCACAGCCGGTCACGGCCAGACTTGGGGATCCCCCTTCACCCCCCCTCTGTGTCCCCCGCCCCCCTGCTCTGCCTCTCGCTATTTCGTAGCTTGACTAGTCCCCGTGCACACCCCTATCGGCTCACCCGCCCACTCAGCCACACTCCGCCTGCCGTCACACCGCCCCAGCGGGAACCCCACCCCCCACCCCCAGTCCCCACCCTCCTAACGACCCCAATCGGATATCAACTCACTCCCGGAGGCCATTGACATCCATCTATACTGGCGCAGACTCTCTGCCCCACGTGGCAGGACCAGACCACAGTCGTAGGTGAAAGTAGTGTGACCTGACCGCCGAACAGGCTTCCACAAGCACCCCCACACGCTGCCCTAGGAGTTGCGTCGTGCGAGGAGTGGGGGCGACCCGCCTCATCCTTCCTCCAAGTACGTCCCTGTCAGGCAGCGAGATTCCATTGGCCCACCAGCCGATCTCGGCCGTCTTTCGCTCCTCTTTCAAAGTGGCTTCAGCATCGTGCGGTGGGCTTCCACCCTCGGGGTGCTCTCGGACATGTCCCTCCGAACTCCCCCACCCTACCCTGCCCCAGCCCACGGCAGGACCCCCTCGCCCTCGATGTAGCTGGGGAGTGCGAGATTATTGAGGCCCGCATCATGAGTGACTGTCAGGCGTTGGCTTCTGGAATTCCGGCTTCCCGTTTCGCCGTGTTTCAGCGTTTCTGGTGGCGAGCTTTGTTCGTTGTGGTTGGGCATTAGCGTTGTGTTGGCGTTCTTTTGATTCTAGCTTGATTCTATTTGGGTTCGTAATCATGGTCAGACCCCTCTCTCTGCCCATTTCGGCCGCTCCAGTCCCACAGCTGCCCCGGGAGTCCCGCCCTGCGTTTTACTGGCCCAGCGTGTCTTATTGGAATACCTAGAGGTTCGCCCAAGATCGCATCAGCGACGAAGACATCAGAAGGCAGCCCTCATGCCGGGCCTCGACAAGATTGCCGGTTGGCCGCGTTGCCCCAAGGGGTGGCGCGATGAAGGCCTCCTGCCGGAGGATTAGCCGGTGGGCGTGGCCTCTGTTTCCCGGGCGACAGTGACGCTGGGCTTTAAGTGAAACCCCATGCTGCCTTGTCCGGTGCCGATCTGTTCCCCCGGGCGCGGCGGGCCTCGCATGCCGCTGCTTGAAACTTGAAGGCTGGCTCCCAACGTCTGGTCCCAACTACGCGTGTCTATATTCAGGGCCGAGTGGGGATGAATCATGCACGCGGCTGCCTTGAGGCTACTGACACTTATGTTGCCATCGGGCGTACGCACCCGTCATGTGCTCCTGCCCCGAGGTTATGCACTGGGCAGACCGGGGGCCCTAGTTCTCAAACCGCGGTCCGGGCGCGAGGGCTAATGACGATGACACGGCCTGCAAGGATGCGCCGTATGTTCCATGGGGAAGCTCCCCCGACACGCCACGCCACAGGGAACTCAATGCTACCCGATGAGACTTTGCCGGCGGCTTGCATCACAACTGAGGCCCAGGGCGTCATCTACTCGTGATGGAGATTAATACCGCCCACCAAGCCCACCTCCAAGACGCCATGCACCTTAACCCAACACTCGAAATGGAAACAGCACGCCCCGCCACTACGACAGCAGGCAACTGCCCCAACCAGGTGGTATAAGCACCTCCAACCCACAGACTGCACTCCACTCCAGCAGTAACGGCAGTCCAGTCCCCGTGGTCACAGATGTTTGAACTGCATCCCTGGTGACCGCAATAGCGGCTCCCGAGCCGAACCACCCGACCAGAAAATGTGACCTAAAGAAAGCTTGCCTCAACCCATCCTGTCAGCATACCGCAGCTAGCCGGACATCTAAGAACGCGGTTGAACTCATTCAAAAAGATCTACCACAAAGAACAAGCGCAAGCACACTTTATGTGTTGGAGCCTGGAATATCCGGACTCTAATGGACAACAGGAGGAGCGATAGACCAGAGCGTCGAACAGCACTTGTGGGCCAAGAACTAAAAAACGTTACAAAGCTGATACTGCGGAATTCAGCGAGACGCGCCTGGCAGACACTGGAGAAATCACAGAAGAAAGAGCTGGATACACCATCTTCTGGACAGGGAGGCCCCTGGAGGATAAAAGAGAAGCAGGAGTGGGCTTTGCCATCCGCACCTCACTGGTCAAAGAACCTAGAGTCTCAAAGGGAATTGGTGATCGTCTGATGACTTTGAAACTGCCTCTCCAAGGAAAGCAGCAGCACTGACACTCATCAGTGTGTACGCCCCCACCATGACCTACACCCAAGAACAGAAGGAGCTGTTCTACCAGAGCCTCACAAGCTTGCTACGCAGTATCCCAAAGGATGACAAGCTTTTACTTCTTGGGGACCACAAGAGCAATGAGGGGAACGGACTGCTGGACTGACCATCTGCTGCTGAGGTGCTCTTCTTCTCCATCGCTAGCACCCACAGACGCCGGAAAGCTGACATCGAGAAGAAGATGGATGTCCAGAAACTGAATGACCCAATGACAAGGGAAACCTTCGTGACCGACCTTGCAAACCAGCTGAATAATTTACCAGATGATGTTGACTCAGAAAAGGCCTGGGTAAATTCAGAAACGTAGTCTACGACTCTGCCCGGGCTGTCTCTGGGGCACCCAAAGAGGAAACACCAGGACTGGTTTGACAGCAACAACACGCAGATCGGCAGACTGCTACAGCAAAAACACGAAGCCCACACGACCTGGCTCAACGACAAGGGATCAACAGCCACGCACGATCGTCTCAAGCATCTAAGAGGCAAGGTCCAGACTGAGCTGACACAGATGGAGGACAAATGGTGGAAAGAGAAGGCTGCAGAGTTACAACAGTACGCTGATGAGCACAACTCCAAGAAGGTCTTTTGCAAGCCTGAAGACTGTCTATGGCCCCTCCTCCAAAGCCATGGCGCCTGTACGGACAACTGATGGCACTCTGCTCACTGAGAAGAGTGACATTGTACAGCGGTGGTGTGACCACTTCAGCCAGCTTCTGAATAGACCATCTCAGATTGATCAGCAAGCTATCCGGAACATGCTCCAACGTCCAGTTTTGACATCACTTGACGACACACCGACTAAGAAGGAAACCCAGAAGGCGATCAAGCAGCTCCAAATCGGAAAGGCATTGGCCCTGATGGCATTCCCCCTGAGATCTTCAAGGTTGGTGGAGATGCCATGGTCGACAAGCTAACTGAGCTGATGCAGCAGTTCTGGGGTGTGGAAGCAGTACCACAAGACTTTGAGGATGCCAGCATCATCCACCTGTAAAAGAACAAGGGCGACAGAGCATCATGCGACAACCACAGACGCATCTCACTATTGAGCATAGCAGGAAAGATTATTGCCCGTGTCATCCTGAATCGCATCAAACAACACTTGCTGGATGATGTCGTCTCTGAGAGCCAGTATGGCTTCAGGAGCAACAGGGGGACAATCGACATGATCTTCGCTGTTCACCAGCTGCAAGAGAAGTGCAGGGAGAACAGAATCAGAACCCTCTATCCTCTCTGACAAAGGCTTTCGACACCGTCAGTCGCGAGGGTCTGTGGGCTATACTGTCCAAACTTGGCTGCCCACTGAAGGTTGTCAAGATTATACGATCCTTCCATGACGGCATGATGGCTCGTGTAGTGGAAAACGGCACTGTGTCTGACCCCTTCGCCGTATCCAAGGAAGTGAAGCAAGGATGTGTGCTGGCACCAACCCTATTCAGCCTCATGTTCGCCACAATGCTGCTGTTCTCTGCTCTCTCTAGTACCAATGCGGGGATCCCTGTCCACTACAGATGTGATGGCCGCTTCTTCGACTTAAGGCACCTGAAGGACGGAACAAAAGTTCTTGAGGCCCTTGTGAGAGACTTCCTCTTTGCAGATGACTGTGTGCACTCGCAGCACTCAACGAACCAGACCTGTAAGAGCTTGCCAGTTGCCTGTCTATAGCAGCAAAGGCTTTTGCTTGATGATCAGCCTGCGGAAGCCAGAAGTGATGCTCCAGCCAGCCAGCACCCGGCCTCTCTTCCCCAGAACCAAAGATCGTGATCGAGGACACGACCCTGAAGAATGTTGACACTTCACCTACTTGGAGAGCTGCTTGTCTTCAACGTGTGGCTTGGATAAAGAAGTGTCCTTCGGCAGGCTTTGGAACAGAGTGTGTGGGGAGAGCGTGGCATCACTCTAAGTACCAAGCTGGCAGTCTACAGAGCAGTCGTCGTCACCTCGCTGCTCTACAGCTGTGAGACCTGGACACTGTACATGAAACAACTGAAGACTCTGGATCAGTTCCACCTCCGCTGCCTGCGTAAGATCATGGGCATCTCCTAGGAGGACACGATTTCCAACACAAAAGTGCTTCGCAGTGCAAAGATGCCTGGTATCGAGGCGCTGATCATCAAAGCACAGTTGAAGTGGGTTTGGCATGTGGTACGAAATGGACGACACGCGACTTCCAAAAATGGTCTTCTCTTCTGAGCTGGCAGCTGGAACAAGAAACACTGGGCGGCCACTCAAACGTTTCAAGGACTGCCTGAAAGTATCACTGGCTTCCTGTGGCATCCCGCTTCAGGACTGGGAAACACTTGCCACGACCGCAGTGCCTGGCGACTTGCTGTCCACAAAGGAGCAAGTGGCTTCGAAAAGCGTTTGCAGGAATTGGACCAGAAGCGCCAAGCCTGCAAAGAGAGGAGACCTGACCCAATGACAGCTGTCGCATGCCCAGAGTGCGCGGACGTATCTGTGTGTCCAGCTTTGGCTTGCGCTCACACATGCAGAGTCACTGACGTGTTCGTCGACCACGACGGACATCCATGATGTAAACTCTAATTAAAAATTAAGCTTGCATAAATTTTGGGAGAGAGCATAGATGTTATGGATTTCGTAGAAAATAAAAAAATTGGCTTTAAAACATCGTATTTCAACTTAAAGATACGATGTCCTTATCCCTATCCCTTACGGTTACAATGAAGGTTTACAATGAATTCCGGCTATATTAAAGGCCGGTTATATTGACATTTCGCCTATATTGAAAGTCTGCTGCGGTCCCGACCCAAACCCTTCTTTTTCTTTGTTGGTAAAATTCGTTTATATTGAAATTGGCTATATTGAAACTTCGCCTGTATTGAAATATATGGCCCGGGGAGTGCTTGACTCCACTTATGTTAAAATGTTTATATTGGACTCAGTGAGCTCGCTCTTAGACGTTGACGCATATTTAAAGGGGGACAGATCAGGCTGCGTTTATCTTTAAAAAGAATGAAAGCGACATTTTCAACATGGACAAATGTGCACTCTCTTGGAGAATGTAATATGTAACCCCCCCCCCCCCCCCCCCCCCCCCCCTTCCACTAGGAAATCTACCCCCTCTCTCTTCCTTCTGCTTTCTGCCATTCTCGGATGATTATTGTTATTAACCTGTTGGAATTGTGTCCTTAATTTGCCTCTCTGAGAGAGGGGGACTGCGATTGTTGCTGTTTTTTGATTTTTTTTTTGTTTTTTTTTTTTTTTTTTGTTTGCTTTTTTGTTTGTTTGTTTGTTTTTTTTTTGTCTGGCTGTCCACACCAACTTCAAACCACGATATCTCATGAATAGCTGCTCAGAAAGACTTCATTTTTTTATGGACGCTTAACAGCAGCATGTAAAGCTTCGTGATTTTCGCTTCCCATTTTACCCATTCCCATTTCCAGAATATTCATGAACAACAGAATATTTCACACACACACACACACACACACACACACACACACACACACACACACAATCTTGGTAGGTATCTTAAATGCACCATAGAGGACATTCTGATGTAACTTTTCCTTTTTCCACATATTCCCATTTTGTTTAGTCCTATTTCAGCTTCTCCCATTTTGCATACTCCTTTGTGTGTTTCCATTTGGCTGTACCTTTTTGCATAAACAGGGTATATTGTGAATGGCCATACAGAAATACTTCATTTTGGTAGAAAGCCAGACTATACTAAGACGTCCTGGTTGACTTCTTTCCCATGTCATCTAATCCCATTTATCCTAACTAGGATGTCTCATGAACGGCTGCATGGAAAGGCTTCATTGTTGGCAGGTAGACTGATTGCACACCAAGGAAGGTATTCTGATTAACCTTTTCTCATTTCGCCTATTTCATTTTGCTTATTCCCATTTTGCCTAAATAGGGTAATTTGCGAATGTACACCTTTGAAGAACATCAAAACGAAATGTTTGGTGGGCAGACTGACTGCCTCAAGAGAGAGAGACATCCAAACTTTGACCTTTTCCATTTTGCCTACGCCCATTCCATCTATTGCTATTTTTGCGTAACAAAATATCTTAGTGGTTGCTTGGGGAGACAAAATTTACTTTTGGTAGACCGATTTCACAAAGGGGAACAAAGTTAGTCTCCCCCCCCCCCCCCCCCCCCCCCCCACCCCCACCCCTCCTCAATTTTTCTCAATTTGCCTAAACAGAATATCTAGTTGCGCAGCTTCCAAATATGATATATTTGTTAAGGCTGTTGGCCTACTCTAAAAACAAATTCATTTTGGTAGACATGTTGATTGCAGCATGGGGAACGATCTCATTTGCTATGCTATTGTCGCTTTAAGTTTGTTTGTTGTGTGTGTGTGTGTGTGTGTGTGTGTGTGTGTGTGTGTGTGTGTGTGTGTGTGTGTGTGTGTGTGTGTGTGTGTGTGTGTGTGTGTGTGTGTGTGTGTGTGGTTTGTTTTTTTTTTTTTCAGATTTAGGCGGGACGGACGCATAAACGGATGGGCGCAGGCACGTGCATGACTAAAATTAATACAAAACTCAGGTTCACCTGAGAAAAAAAAAAAAAAAAAACCGATGAGGATAGCAGTAGCAGATATTGCAGCAGCAGCAACAACAACAGACATGCACACTGCAACAACATACGTATACTAAATCAACCCCTCTTAAGGTTGTTAAAAAAAAAAAAAAAAAAAAAAAAAAAACGGTGGGGGGGGGGGGGGGGGGGGGGGGGGGGGGGGGGGGGGGGGGGGGGGTATTTATCGAATATATTGAATCCTATAAAAAAAAAAAAAAAAAAAAAAAAAAACTCCGAGGACAATTTCAATATACGCGGATATTCTGATATATTGAAACGCCGGATATATTGAACCACAATTCTGGGCCCAGGGCGCTTCAATATAACCGAAATTCGCTGTAATAGGGTCATCAACATTGGCCTTCACCGTTCCTGAATAGTCCTTTAACTGTCATGTCTTACTGTGTAATTCCCACATTCCCTGTCTGAGGTATTAGTTTGATACGGTTTAAATATTCGCCAGAGGCATCTCTCTCTCTCTCTCTCTCTCTCTCTCTCTCTCTCTCTCTCTCTCTCTCTCTCTCTCTCTCTCAACATTCCCTGTCTGAGAATTTAGTTTAATTCGGTTTAAAATATTTCCCAAAGGCCCCTGAACATTTCTCTCTCTCTAGCTGCGGGCGTGTATGTGTGTGTGTGTGTGTGTGTGTGTGTGTGTGTGTGTGTGTGTGTGTGTGTGTGTGTGTGTGTGTGTGTGTGTGTGTGTGTGTGTGTGTGTGTGTGTGTGTGTGTGTGTGTGCTTTAACACCTATGATTCCAGAGGGGAGATATGTGAAACGGAACAAACAGTCAAGCCGTAAGAACTTTTTTTTCCCAAGAAATTTATGCATATAAAGAGACAAGGAGAATGACAACAGACACACACACAGACAGACGACGACAGACAAGCACGCACGCACGCACACACACACACACACGCGCGCACGCACACACATTTCCTTTCTTTCCGATCTGGTGCAAGATTTCCAATGAATTTTATTTCTTGATTCATCAGAGGAAAAAAGAACGGACGCACACATACAAAGAGAGAGAGAGAGAGAGAGAGAGAGAGAGAGAGAGAGAGAGAGAGAGAGAGAGAGAGAGAGAGAGAGAGTTTTTGTGCGTGGGCGTGTGTTTGTGTGTGTGTGTGTGTGTGTGTGTGTGTGTGTGTGTGTGTGTGTGTGTGTGTGTGTGTGTGTGTGTGTGCCACGTGTATGTGTGAATGCGCGCACTGTACATGTACATATATTTCTTTTGGACTTTTCCTGTACTTGAAAAGAGGTCCAGATGTGCTAATAATGGTGTTTGGACGCATCGGGCCGTGGACGCATTGGACCGTGGATGCATCGGACTTGGACGGTAACGGGGACTTCGACTTATCGGACCGTGGACGGATCGGACCGTGGACGGATCGGACCGTGGACGGATCGGACCGTGGACGTAACTAGCTGACCCCTAATTGACCACATCTATCTTTCTGAACCACATAACGTCATTGAGAAATGTGTGCCTTTGAATGGATGCAGCGACCACTTTCCAGTATGTATTACGTGGAAAAGAAGGGGAATCAAAGTTCCTAAAACAGGCCACAACATATACATATCACTTATAGATCTTTTGGACAATTCCATGAAGAGAACTTTCTCACTGACTTCATGAATTCCCCTCTTATAAATGTTTCTAATTTATCTGATCCAGAGAAAAGCACTAGAATGTTGGCTACATACGTTTAATTCTGTTTATGACAAGCGTGCGCCACTCAAAACGCATAGAGTTAAACATAGTGCACGACCAAAGTGGATGACTGATGAAATGCAAGCTGCTTGTTTCTTACGCGATGATCTGTTTGAAGCAGAAGGGAAGTCGGATGGATTTAAAAGGCAACGTAATAAAGAGAATTCACTCAAACGGACAGCAAAAATGATTTTTTTTTCGTGAACTTGTAGCCAACAAACAAACTTTGAATTTCATATGACAAGCAATAAATGAAACTTACGAATAAAACTTCACAGTCAAAGATAAGTCCCATAGTCAGCATAACACTAAATGAACTCAACAAACACTTTACAACAGTTGCAGAACACACTGTCAAGGAAAAGAATACTGACTCAAATGAACTACAAAAATTCAAAAAACTTTTGTAATGCTAAGAACATTCGTTCACCTCCACCAGTTCCACCTATGACAGTCAGTGATGTTTACAAAGCTTTATGCCAGTTAAAGCAGACAGGAGGTCGCGGACTTAACGGACTGATGGAAAGATGCTGAAACTATCAGCACCTGTTATATGTGAAACTCTTACCTACATTTATAATGTATGCATTGATAAATGCCACTTTCCTGCTCGGTTAAAAGTTGCAAAAATATACCCCATTTTCAAATCTGGAGACAAATCTGATCCATCGAACTATAGACCTGTATCTATTTTGCCAGTTCTTTCATCCCTTGGAAAAACACATAACTAAACATCTTTGCCACCATTTTGACTCCAACCTACTAAATAAAAATCAATCGGGGTTCAGGAAACATCATCTTCTTGTCATACAGCACTTACAAATCTAGTGGATCAATGGCTTTCCAATATTAATGAAAATAAATATTGTGGCGCACTGTTCGTTGATTTTTCAAAGGCGTTTGATGTGATTGACCACAAATTGTTATGCAGGACGCTTTTATCATATGATATAGCAGGAAATACCTTCCATCTAATCACATCATTCCTAGAAGACCGTCAACAAATCGTTTGTGTCAACAACAATTTATCAGAGAAGCTACCTATCCAACATGGCATACACACAAGGGTTCTGTGTTAGGCCCGTTGCTGTTCTCAGTTTATATAAATGGTCTCCCTCTTTATATTGAGGATTCATGTGAACTCTTTTGTGATGATACCACTGTCCATACAAGCAGCTCCAGCTTAGAAGCTGTTTTCACCTCATTATAGAAGAAGAATGCTGATATCTTATGTAATTGGTGTAATGTAAATCACATGTCACTGAATCCTAACAAAACAAAACTAATGCTGATAACAACAAGGCAAAGAAGACAAAAAACATAACCACACAGCCTCCATCTGTTTTTGTCAATAATCAGGAAACTGAAGTGGTGGATAACCATCGAGTTCTAGGCGTATATGTTGATAATAATCTCTCTTGGTCTTATCACCTTCCTAGTTTATGTAAATCAATATCCAGACAAACATATCAGCTGTGCAAGATTAAGCATTTCTTAAACTTTCATGCCAGTAAATTATTCCTACATGCACATATTCTCTCTTCAATCAAATATTGTTCAACACTATTTGATTCTGCTGGTGCTAATGCCAGGAAACCTCTTACGAGTGTCTACAAAAGAGCATTTAAAAGCAGTTCTATCAAAATCATCTAGTCTTAGTGAATGGGAATTATACTAAAGCAGGGGCCCTTCCGCTAAAAGAAATGTTTGCTGTCAACAAATATCTGCTAATGCAAAAAATGCGTCGGCTTTAGCACCACGAACTCTTCAGTCTAAATTTAACAAAAACCCGAGGGATTCAACCAAATTCCAGGTCCCCACACCTAGAATAGATCTCTATGTAAATCAAGCTTATCTTACTCTGGTAGTGTGGTTTGAATTCACTTCCACTATATTTCCGATGCACCCAAAATGCAGAATCCTTCAGGGAAAACCTAATTACACATTTCACAGCAGGCCATTGCTATTAGGATAAAATACATATACCAGAGCACACCCTTTGTTTTGCTGCATGTTAAAATGATACGCCGCCTCCTTTCTTAAACCAGATAATGATAAATTGAGAGATATGGTTACCATTGGTTTTATTAATGACTGTAATTATATCATGATGAATGAATGTTGTGATCACTGACTTTACTGATGCATTGTCACTAACTGATTGATGTCCTCATACTTTTGATTTATTGAAGCACTGTATCTACATGATGATAAATGTGTGCCCTGCCCTGGTAACTGTTGATTACATTGATTTATTGTTGCTTGCTATTCAAATTTTAGAGTAATGTTTAGCATATATTATTTTGTATAAGAAAAAATAGAAAATATCATTCTCTCTCTCTCTCTCTCTCTCTCTCTCTCTCTCTCTCTCTCTCTCTCTCTCTCTCTCTCTCTCTCTCTCTCTCTGTTCTCTCTCTCTCTCTCTCTCTCTCTCTCTCTCTCTCTCTCTCTCACACACACACACACACACACACACACACACACACACACACACACACACACACGCACACGCGCGCACACACACACACACATGCGCGTGCGCTTGCATACGCGCACGCACGCATACACACATCATGACAATAATCGTTATAACTATTGACGCTAGGACTTTATTGTTGCTAATTGATAATTGATTGTAATAGTGCTCGTTCCTGTCTTGCCTTGTAACCACATCGTGTAACTGTTTAAGGAAAAAAAAATGTTGATATTACTGATGCATTGTAGTTGTCTAATTATAATCCTAGCAGCTTGCTGTATGTTAATATTTTACAAAGGAATGTAACTCTCTCTCTCTCTCTCTCTCTCTCTCTCTCTCTCTCTCTCTCTCTCTC
>JADBJO010014284.1:0-2500 GCA_016801955.1 Conus betulinus | reverse complement strand
GTTACATTGGAGAGTTGGACGACATGAACGTTTCGTTGAGCAGAGAAAAGAAAGGAAAACTACCATTGGTGCTGTGACCCCCATCACAATTGCAAACTGGGGGACTAACAGTGCATGCTAAATTCCCATATTTTACATTGAAAGCAAGCAAAGTTTAGAAATGGCAAACGCTGCATATTTGAATAAAAACACAGAAACTCCTAATATATATATATATATATATATATATATATATATATATATATATATATATATATATATATATATCACAAATAAAAAAATTAGAGAGCCAGTAAAAACTCTAAAAATGCTCAACCAAAGAGGGGAGCGACATAAGTTTAATGATGATTAAAAAGGAGATTAAAAACACGACAAATCTGTTTCGAGCAATCCGACAAATCTGTTGCTCGAAACAGATTTGTCGGTTTTTAATCTCCTTTTTAATCATATTTTTAAACTTATATATATATATATATATATCTTTTGACCTCCCTTGCATCCTTAAATGGATCCTCAAGCATAGGCTCAAAGATTGTCCCCTACATTTTATACTGTTTGTGTAATTTTTAGTTTTCAACAACTTTTCCTCTCCACACTTTCGTTTTGTTTAATTCTACTACCTTTCGCTGGCTGCTTTGGGGGTGCTGCTGTTGGATTCTTTTTCGAACCCTTGGTGGTCGGAAACACCACAGAATTATGGACTGTGGTGTGTCTCTATCTGACGCCAAGAGCACATACACAATCATAGCAGTGGACGCCAGGGGAGAGGTGGCAGCTCTCCTTTGAGGGACACTGATGTGAGAGATCAGTGTCGGGCGGCGCAGACAACCTTCCAGCCATGGGGGTGACGGCGGGTCTAGCCTGTGTCGCCGGGGGACGGCTCTTGGAGATGTGGGGCGATTGGCGAAAGGAGGAGCGCTGCCTGACTGCGACTACCGTGGCCTGGAGGATACCGTGCTGTTTTGAGGGGTGGCAGACACGGGGGCACTCCTTAGGGGGTTGGGCTGAAAAATTGCCCTCTCGGCCGCAGTCAGCGAGCGCCCGCGCGAAATTTTAGGGGCTCGTGCAGCGCTCCAGCGACTTTCGTCCTGCTTCCTCCTTGAGGCGGCCTCACGCGGCACAGGACCATCGCCACCCGAGCATGAAGAAGGCCGCCCGGTGGCCCTGAAGACAGCCTGATGATGTTTGGGGGACAGCAGGCAACACACACACCGCCGCCCATCGTCGGTCGATCAACAACTTAAAAGTGAACAAACGTTCAAGACCAATTTCACCAAACTTGAACCAGCATTCAAGAGGATAACGACCAGAATTGAGCCAACACGAGCTCTGGGAGACGAATACGACGACCCCCATTGAAACCTACCTACCACTGCCAGATGACAGCAGTTGCCACAAATATGTAGACATATGTCTGCAGGAACCTGTCCTTAAGGGCCCACAGGCCGATAGGACGTTAATCTCACCGTCAACGCATACACAATCAGCCGTGTCTCCCTGATGAGTCCGATCCAGCGGACGAAAGGCCTCGGAGCAGGCGATACATATAGATCTGTCTTCGAGAGGGATTGTGATAGTTTCCTCATGCAGCTAGTGAAGGGTTTTATATTTATGATATACAATTTCCCATTTACTTCATTTCCTTTTTTTTCTTTTTTTTTTTCCTTCTCAAATCTTTGCCAAATCATTACTATAAATGATGGAAGAATTGTTAACCTGCAATTGTTTTCCCCCACTACTTAATTGTTCAGCATTCATATATATATATATATATATATATATATATATATATATATATATATATTAGGACTTTCTGTGCGTGCGTGCGTTCGTGAGTGCGTGCGTGCGTGCGTGCGTGCGTGCATGTGTTTGTGTGTGTGTGTGTGTGCGTGTGATCTCACTCCTTCAGTTATGGGAAGAAAAATTGTTATCACGTGATTATTAAAAGAAGCTCGAGAGCGCGTGGCGATTAGAAAGCAATGAGTTTTCAGCCATAATGATCCGACAGGCAAGGCAAACACGCATTACAAAAATGAATAAATAAATAAACACAGTATGAATGCAAAGAAAACAAATAGACATTAGTAAACACACACACACACACACACACACACACACACACACACCCACACACACACACACACACACACACACACACACACACACACGTGGAAATCTGAGTGTTGTGTCAGGGGGGATCCTGATAATGAATCAGAGAGGAAACAATGTTGCTGGCTTCCTGGAACCATTTCACACTGCTGTGTGTCAGGATGTCACCTGTGTCAGGATGGGGAAGGATCTATTTCACACTGCTGTTTCACCTGTGTCAGGATGGGGAAGGATCTATTTCAAACTGCTGTTTCACCTGTGTCAGGATGGGGAAAGGATCTATTTCAAACTGCTGTTCACCTGTGTCAGGATGGGGAAGGATCCATTTCACACTGCTGTTTCACCTGTGTCAGGATGGGGAAGGATCCATTTCACACTGCTGTGTCACCTG
>JADBJO010014283.1:0-42500 GCA_016801955.1 Conus betulinus | reverse complement strand
CACACTTACACGAGAACCGCCCCCCGTCCGCAACACACACACACACACACACACACACACGCGCGCGCGCGCGCACACACTGTAGACATACACCCACATGTGCTTCATCGTATATCTCTCCTTGTTTCCGTTGAGGGAACACACACATACACACACACACACACAGATGACAAACGCGAAGGTACAACTGCTGTCACATGTTTGAGGTGTTTGTTTCAATCTTGTCCTGTTTGTGCTGACGTCGCTGAAGTAAATCTAGCCTACGTCAGTTTCTCCCCTGGGCTCCACAGGGGACAGTCTAGATCTGGATTTGAATTCTAGTCGTCTAGGGCGTTCTCTAACCCGTGAATCTTTATTGTTGGGCCTACTCTTTGCAGCAAAACACTGGTAGTCTTTTTTTGACAAAGAAGAAAAAATAATACGCCGGTAGGTGTGTGTAGAACGCAGAGAAGTGCTGTCCTCAACAGCCGAACAAACTGGGAGCAATCCTGCACCACCCGTGGAAGCTGCGCTGTGTTCACATAGGCTTCGGGCGCACGCACGCACAGGGATATTCCATTAGACGTCAAGGGACATAATTGCTCCCTGGCAGATGCCTTTGTGTTAAGGGCCACTGGGTGAGACAGGATAGGCTTAAACGCTGGACTTTGAGTAAAAGGCATAAGAATATTGAAGTCGTTGGAAGCGTATAGGCGTATAATCGGTTGTTCGTTGAATAATCATTTCAACACGTGTGTGAGTTGTCGCCCGCGCTTTTGTGAAAAAAGGGTAGGCCACCGCTTTTTTTTTTTTTCTTTGTTGTTGTTTTAGAAGCCCTTCTTGGGTAGGGAAAAATAATTTTTGTGGAGGAAAAAAACACAAACTAACAAAGTGAATGAAACAATAAACAAATTAAATCGTTAACATATTTAGCCTACTGACAACACGGAGCCTTTGTGGAATGTTAAAATACAGGAAACAAGTGCCCATCCTGAAAACGAAAAATACAAGGACGACGTTAGAAATGGAAACACACACACACACACACACACAGAGTCCGTACACGTAGGCCTATGCATGCGTGAAGTTATGTGTCCCTCTGCCTACATGCTTCCAGTAGAATGACCAACAGCGAAGGTCAGCGTGACCCAAATTTAGCCACTTACACACAGCAAAGTTCAAGGTCAAATTACCCCCAAACTGGTTTTGCAGGGACCCAGATCAATATTTGTTCAAATAATCCAATCAGGGTCAAAGTGACTTAAGGTCAAGGCTAACAACATTGCTTTAATGCGGACAAACGAACGAATGGGTGGCAAGCAGATACATCATCAGTCGCTGTCAAAACAAAGCAAAATCTGTATCAATCAAAGCTCATCAACCTGCCTAATGAGAAGCGTCATGCCTCCCCTAGGCAATTCTGGTGGACAAGGAATCTGTTAAAGCACTCACGGGTTGGGAGGAGGGGGATGAAGGGTTGAATGGGACTCGCTGGGAGGCAAGGATGGATACGATTTTCTCCACCAAGTTTGTTCACAATTAAAAAATTTCCACATAACGAGGCCTGCACGGATGGGCGACAATTAGTAATGACATTATGTTATAGAAGAAGCTCATTAAATTTACTCCCAAGATCTGACCAGATTGATTACACGCACCAATCCTGCTGCCGTGGTACAGTGGTTTGCATTGTGGGTTTCTCAGTTGGGGGGTCATGGGTTCGATTCGCATCAGAGTCCTTTACATATGTGCATTTTTTTCGGCCCTTGATCAGCTCCTACTCAGCGTTGAGTTTGCTGTGGGCACCGTTTGGGAAGACTGAAACTGCAGGGCAAAGTTTCATCCATTTAATGGATACATCCCAGCATTGCTCAAATTTCCTGACTAACACTACAGATGTCCGCATCTCCTGGGCCTGGTTGACACTGGGATATGTGATGAAAGTTAGCGTAGAGTACAGCCCTTTATGGGAGTCTCGGACCCAAAATGGAGCTTCAAAGTATTATTTTTATGATCCTAATTCATCAGCATTTTTTAAAGTCCCAAATTCTGTGACCCGTTCATGCCCTGCTGTTACGGTGACCTCAGTTTCGATGTCCTCTCCGCTTCTTTGCTGCGCCCTTCGTGTGAAGATCACCAGTAACAGACGCTGTTACAGAGAGGGGCACTCGCTCACACTGACTCAGCAACTAAACAATTATTGTCATCCAAAGAGGGCACAGTATGTGTCCTGCATTTGCTGGATCAGAACGGGTGCCACTGAGCACCACCAAGGTACTCAGCTTAGTGCAGTGCTTCATGACAACTTG
The DNA here is from genome assembly GCA_016801955.1 of Conus betulinus. NCBI lineage: Eukaryota > Metazoa > Mollusca > Gastropoda > Neogastropoda > Conidae > Conus > Conus betulinus. Next base: position 40,212 of record JADBJO010014283.1, on the reverse strand, counting down.
CTCTTCCCATGGGTTGCCGGCTCTGGGGCTCTGGGGCGTCAACAGGACAGACATGGAAGCCAAAATGAGCCATGTAGGGGAATGCCACTGGAGTTGTATAAAAGAGGAAGAAAAGATCATATCCAGTGTTTGAAGAATATGTGTTGAAAAGACACGTGCACACATGATTCATTTCCTCCGCCAAGTTGATGCGTTTACCTGGCGTCCTTTGGTTGGTTTGACAGTCCACAAGATTCCTCTCACTCTCCTAGACAGATATTTTAACTTAAAAAAAAAAAGAAGAAAAGTTTGCTGCCCTCCAAAAAAAAAAAAAAAAATTTGCTGCCCCCCCCCCCCCCCCCCCCCTCTTTTTGTGTATTTATACACATGTGTGCGTATGTAGGAACTGGGTATGCATGTATGGTATACATATATATATTTTTGTTTACTATTTCATTTTCTCTATACTGCCCCCATTCCTCCCGAGTCAGCGGAAGCGTTATTTACACCTGTCAGAACTATATATTTTCTTTGTCATGATGTTTCTATTCACCCCTTTTCTGATGTGCTGCAAAGGCACCCAGAGTATTGCAGCTCCAGAGGTGGTGTTAATGAAAGCTGATTTCTTTTCATTTGGCCTCATATTTAATCTTGTTTTTCCGTTATCCACCTCTCAACGATTCTTACCCCCTTCTCCTTCAGTCCTCTGTGCTCCATCCAGCAAATCGTTGCATTACTGTATCAACTTACTCCTGTCTGGACATACAGTCTTCCTCCATTTTCCTTTCAAAACTGTTTCCCACTCCCACCATGCGCTTTTTTTTTCCCCAACATTTTGACTGGCATCGGCAATGGGGCCAGAATAACTCAGTTGGTAGAGCGCCGGACACGTAATCTTGGTGATCCTGGGTTGCGCGTTCGAACCTCCGCTGGGCTGTTTTCGGTACAGGGGGATTTTTCCCTCGGAGTTCACATTGGTTCGGACTCCATTTCCCATACAGTCCTTCGAATGAGACTATAAACCGAGGTTCTGTGTATGGACGCATGCGTTACATCTTGCACACACGTAAAATCCCGTCACCAACTTTCGGAAGAGAAGGCCAGTTTGGCCATTGGTATGGATGACACGTTACACATAGCATGCAACCTGCGTAAGAAATTGACAGAATGAAGGAAGTAAGAAATTGGGTGAACATATTGACTGGATGACATGGGAAATGACTGCATGAAGCACCAGCTGGCAGCTCTTCAGTCGGCACACTACCCAGGTAGGCACCCTGTTGTGTAAACGAGTGTGGATTGTAAAGCGCTTAGAGCTTGGTCTCTAGCCCAGAAAGGCGCTATATAAGTATTCATTAAAATATAATAATGTCTTACAACAGCATAGTAAGCTGCTGTTGGCGACACTTATTGACACCTGCAGAGATTTGCCAAATGTGACAATTGGAGCCATGATTTTAACTCACTCTGTTCTCTTTTATTAACATTTGAAAACACTGTTCACTTGATACTTGGTGTTCTGTCTCGTTGGTTTGAGATGGTTGTGGGTCAGTGTGCCATTTTCATTTGTTTATTTGATTGCTTTCAGATAGCTGTTTTCTGTCCTTACAAAGTTTGACTTGTCAAATGAGAGCAGGACAAAATCCTTTGATGACCATGAAAGGTATTTTCAAAACATAATAGTGTTTTTTAGACAATGTGCTTCTATTCAATACGTACAAAGTCAGATACATACAGCCAGTTTAAGTACCCATACCACAGCTTACTGTGTCCAGGCAACCAGCCATTACAGTGAAACAGCAGGCAGGACGACTGGCCCTCAGTAAGCTGGCAGGAAAAGGGTTAAAGACTGTAAGGGTATAGTTATTACCTAACAGCACGACTGATTTTTCATATTCATAATGCTCATATTAGTGCTAATAGTTGTTACATCAAAACATGGGAGAGAGGTTTATTAGCTGGAGTGGATGACTAGGTATGCACAGCAGACTTTCAAGACTGGGAAAACCATCTGGACATCATCAGGAAGGGTGCATGAGACTGGTCATTACTCCTCTCAAGTTCATCAAAACAAAACTCCGATAGAACTGATTGTGTGATGGTTATAATGGAGGATGCTTACAAATACATCTACAAATTTGAAAAGCATACCCGTCTCATCAACACCATGAAGGAATCTGGCATCCCAAGCCAATGCCCATGCTATCAAAGTTGGAGCGAGGGGATGTGCAGGCTCTTCTACTTATGACCTTGTGAAACCGCTCTTTAACTTCTGATAGGAAGAGGACCAGAGCCCAAAAGACATGGCAGACGCATCTGAGCAGAGTTCCAGCTGGATCTGGGTGAAAGGGGACAAAGGTGACCTTCATAGGGCTTACATTTCCCTAATTAACTGTCTCATAGCCATGTGGGCGAGACATCCATCACAATGCCATGTCATGGCCTGGAGGCACCTGACCTTTCAGGAAGGTGCAGGTTCCTGACTCTGTCCGACAGCGGACGGGCATCTTGGAGTCATGACCTGGATACAGCCTGGTCCTCATGAAGAGTTATGTGAACAGGACCAGAGCACTGGTATGACAGGATGGGTGGGGGAGTGGGTGTTCTTCTCTGACGTCCTTGTTCTGACCAGCTCGCCCTAGTGTTTTTTTTCCTACTAACATATAATAAAAGAAGTGATTGATACGGCCTTGCCACTCATACACCAGACATCCACACATTTAACTACAGACAATCTTAACACACTTTCGATCTTGAAGAAGTCTTAGAGAAAAAGCCAAACTCAAATTATTTTTGTATGGTGCCGAGACGTGGAGAACAACAAAGACCATCTCCGAGAAAATACAGACATTCATTAACAGCTGCCTCTGACAGATACTTCAGATCCAGTGGCCAGACACCATCAGGAATGTGGAACTGTGGAAATGGACACATCAACTCCATGCCGAGAAAGAGGTGAAAAAAAGGAAATGGCATTGGATAGGCCACACACACTGAGGAAGCCCATCGACGACATTACGCGGCATGCTCTGCGCTGGAACCCACAGGGACAGAGGAGAAGGGGAAGACCTAGGAATTCATGGAGGAGAGACTTGAATGCAGAGAGGAAGAGAGCGGGATACATGTGGAGAGAATTGGACAGGGCAGCCCAGGACAGGGCGCTGCTGGTGGATTGTTGTTGATGGCCTTTGCTCCAGTGGGAGCTGATGGCTTGAACGAACAAACAAAATTATTTTGACATTTTAACATATCTTTATTTTGTAACAACACAAATCCATTGAAACTTATTTTCCAACACTGTATTACTGTACATTGTAAATACTGACTAACAATGCAAACTGACTTAAAACACAATCAAAGTACCAGACTTGCTGAGAATAAGCCTTAAAATCAACAACATATGAACAGAGGCACAAGCCAGAAGATCAGATCAACTCATTTACACAAACACAGACTGTCCGATTCATGTTTAAGAATCATATAATCATTGCAATATTCTGTATAAAACGTCCACTAAACTCCCAACAAGTGATATGACCTACATGGTGATAAATACATTCATTTAAAAACACCACACAAGTATCAGGGTGTTGAGCTGAGTGGGTTGTCTGAAGATTACTTCTCCACAAGGATGAAATTTCCAAATGAGCATCAATTTATCTCGCTACAGACATTAGATATTCACCTTCACAAAAGCAAAGGGGATTTATCTCCAATCAAAGCAAAGCTAAACGCCTTGTTTGCCTTCTCCAGTGCAAATAGCTTTACACCAAGATGATGTGATAGTGGTGCTGATGTGTGTGTGTGTGTGTGTGTGTGTGTGTGTGTGTGTGTGTGTGTGTGTATGTGTGCGCACGTGTGTAGGTAGTATACCTGTTTGCATGTGTCCATGTATATGCGCGCAAAAATGCATTGTCTTTTGTGTTATGATGGGGCACTTTTATAATAATTATCAAATAAAGGCACTGTAATATTTCTAAAGTGTAAAGTGTAAAGTATTGAACACATTTTCAGTTACACATCACCTCATTCTGCACAGTCTCATCTTCTATCCAGGATCTGAGGCTTTTCCTGTAGTTGGAATTCAATTATCGCTGAATCATATCTATGCTCCATCTTGACGCATGACATCAATGTAAGAACTTAAGCACGCAACACCACCACCTACCAGGGTGTGCAAACATGCATGTACATTTCTCTTTTTGCGTAATGAGATCAACTCTTCAGTAATGGATTCTCGGTTCATAATAACTATGCTTTGTGTGTTTTCACAGGTGAACTGCGGTATATGTTACATTAAATCACTCTGTATACTCTAAAATTTTGGACTGGCATCTCTAAAAAAATAATTCTTCCCTGAAGTTGGAGCATGGCTGCCTTAATGGCGGGACAAAAAACGGTTGTACACACAAAAACTCCACTCCCTCTGTTGCGTAGATGGGATTAATCCTTCCCTGTCTACACAGAAAGTGTCCGCAGGAGTATCAGCCTGCGTATGCGGAAGAAGAAGAGATAAAAAAGTATTTTCAAAACGTTTGTCATTGTAATTCAATTATTGTGCTTCAGGAACTAAAACATGTATCTCTGTCAGGCAGCATCTGAACACATACGCTGGCAGACAAAACCCTCTCCACAGAGCCATTACGCCCTGTGAGCTCTCCTAGTCCAGGCGTGTACATGGCGAAGACTCCCTATCCAAGACCAACCATACATGGTGCAGTGAAAAACAGGTGTTCCAGTGGCAGAACTGAGGAAATTCCCTAGACGCACAGCTCCAAAGAACAGCAAAAATTCACCCATCCTAGACCATTTTCATAGGGTACAGTGGAAGTTAGGTGTTCCAAAGCAGACCCTAGGAAGTCCTTGACAGCAGGAAGGACCAGACGGTGTGTCAACACCACTCAAGTGTTTATGGGGGCTGAGATGAAATGGCTGTGGAGAGTCCTGACTGCCCCAGCAGTCTAGCTCAGCTCTCCTGTCTACAGCTGTGGGGCAGTCATCACTGAATCCCTTCCACTTCACTATACTGTTTTTTTTTCCCCCTGTTTTCTTTTTTTTTTTTTTGTTTTTTCTGCAGTACCTGCACTGTCCCCACATGTATCCATCTTTTATTTAATTTTACAACTTTTTCTCATTCTAGTCTGTCAAAACAAATGCCTTATTCTTCTTTGGTGTAAACAACCTCCGAATAATTCACAAGGGCAAAGAACACATTCATCAGTTCACCTTTTTTTCTTCTTCACTATAAAAGGACACATGTGCACACACACACAAACACACAAAATACACTCCAACATTTTTGCAGCAAGTAGGAAGTTTCATACAGCTAAGGAAACGTTACTACTCACATTACACTTAAAATCACAACATCTTATTTTCAAGTCTTTTCCACCCCCCACAAACCATATCATATATATATCTATATCTATATATATATAAATAATATATGTACACTGACGACACATACAGACACCATCATCCCATGTAGGAGCCAATGGAAGCCAGGTAGGATCGGGCGCGAGGGTCTGGCATCATGCCGAGAGTCGATTTGGTCACAGGCACTTTGGGTTTTCTCCCTGCAGCGAACGTGGACCCTCCTCCCTTGGGTGGCCCTCCTCCTCCTCCTCTCCCTCCTCCTCCCCTCGAAGTCTGGGCACTCTGGCTCCCACCTCTCTGTCCCCTCTCTCCTCCTCCTCCTCCCCTACCTCTTCGAACAGAACTGGGGAAAAAAAAAGAAAAAAAGATTCCAAAGGGATTAAGTTTGACTGACTGAATGGAAATGAAACAAGAAAAGAAAAAAGAAAAAAAAAAATTAGTGGAGGAGATGAGAGAATGGAAGTTAAAAACAGAGAGAGAGAGAGAGAGAGAGAGAGAGAGAGAGAGAGAGAGAGTGAGAGAGAGAGATTTCAAATGAAAAACAAACAAAAAGATCCTGAGGAACAAAAATGATGATGGAATGATTGTCTAGTGCAATGTAGCTTAGTTTTTTTTTAACTTACTTTTTTCAGGGCATTTAGCATTATGTCTGCAACTTTGTTATTAGTGATACTCAACTGCTGCAATCTCTTATCCCAAAATTTGCACAAAATGTGCTCATAAATCCTGTCAAAACTTCCACACTGGGCTAACCAGTTGTTTTCAAATCATTGAATACTAACAGTAGGTTAAAAATTGTAATGGGGGGGGGGGGGGGGGGGGGGGGGGGGGGGGGGGGGGGGGGGGGGTAACAGTAAATTTATCTATGCATTGGGACTCATTAGTTTACGCTTTGAAAAGCATACAATAATAAACAGGTGCTAGAAAATCATTTCAGGATCTCATGATTTTCAGGATTGTTAAGTTGGCTACAGTTCAGTTTCAGGATTGTTCGCATGACCACTACTAATTTTCAGGATTGAGGACTCTTCCCCATTTGTGTCTCTGCGTACAGCTGCATGCAGGCTTTAGTTTGGGAACAACTTGTCTTTAACAGATTCAGGCCAACAAGATGTCAAGCTCACTACATGCATCTGGATCCATCCTGAACTTCTAATTTACCTCCCTTGACCCGCGTGCTTGAAGCAAGTTGGTGTCTATTGTTTGGTCATCGGTGATTATGCCCTTATGCATGATTGCACTTGAAAGGCTTTTAACTTGCGAATGAATTCGCTGATGCTGTCTGTAACCTTCAACATTATTCCAGCAAGAACCGTCAGATTATATTCACACTAAGCTTTGAAAAATTGTCGATGCTTATATTTTGAAATTTGAACTTACTTTGATTTAATCAGGATCAGATCTGTATGGAAAAAAAAAGTTTGAGAATTTGTTTGTGTGTTTGATGAAGGCAGAGGGAGCGCGAGTGGATGGGATATGGGCCGACCTTTCTTGCATTTCACTGGTTCTCTTTTCCCCTGAAGGCGAGTGTGTGGCTGCCCATTTGGCGGGGTAATCAAAAACGTCACACACGTAATGTTCTCATCCCCAGCTGATGCATTTGTACCATACTGTTCAAGTACTTCGGCTGTTTGGATGATCCCTAGAGTCTTTTAGCCAGGGTACAACAACAACTGGTTCTCTTTTGTTTTGTACTGGTATAAGTTGTCATAGAGCCCCCTCAAACTTAGCAATGTTGATGATGGTGATATACATCCCCATGGGGATGCTACAGTGATATACATCCCCATGGGGATGCTACAGTGATATACATCCCCATGGGGATGCTACTTTAAGGCTGTTATGAGTTGCATCCTGTAGTCTGATTTACCTCTGTTCAGGAGCAGTTATGTCCCTTGATATCTTAATGGAGTGTCCTGTGCATGCCTGTACCCATCGTCAACACAGCGCAGGCCTCCAAGGGTGGTATAGGACTGCTCTAAAGGCAGGTGAAGACTGCTTCTCTGGATCCTCCCCAGCACCTTCGGGTGTTTTCTTTTTCTTCTTTGCCTTAACTAGGCTGACCCTGGAGAAAGGTCCAGTGACGGTGAGGAAAGACCCACTGACCACAGGGAAAGTCCTGTTGACAGTTTAAGCCGTCAGCTGACGCCGCAGTAAAAATGTACTTCCAGTGCCTATGGGCCGTCCACTGGACGTCATGCATTTTTCTTGAATTTTCATTCGTTACTATTCCTATCAAAGGACTGAAATAGAGTGTGCGTAGTAAGCCTTATATGTCTGCAGTATTAAAAATGATATGCAAATGACCACACGTGAGGGGAAAGACCATTTTTCCTCATCACTGACTGGATGACCAGCCAGCGCTTTGTCTCGCTTGCAAAGATGGCGGCGCAACCTTCGACGAGTGTAGCGACCAAATCAGCGTACTTACACAGCTGAGCAAGCTCTGCTAATCTTTTTTGACAAAGATAATAATCTTTTATTCAACGACTCACTCGAGCATGAAGGTGAGATGATGATAGTGATGGAATTGCCGACCATATTCGTCAGTTATTGAGTCGTGCTGTGCGATCGCAAGAGTGTGTTCAGCTGACTGGTTACCAGCGTCGAACGAGCCAGCCTAGTGTGTACTCTGCACTGTGTGCGAGTGGCCAGCGACGTGTTAGTCAGCGCGAGAGAGGGGGAGCGCGGCCTGCTCGCAGCGTGACACGGGCAGCAGGAACGGTAGGGGAAGAGGAGGAGTGAAAGAGAGGGTTGAAGTCCAGCAAGGGGGGCGTGGTGGGGGGGGGGGGGCGTGGTCGTGGACTGACCTGTCTGCATGAGGTGTGAGCGTCTTGATAGACTTCTAGACTGTTCTACTTTCATTTACAGGTGTAGTGTGACAATATCAACTTTATTTTCAACTTTTTTTGCTCTGTGTTTTTTTTTGGATGTGAAGCTGTAGTGGTAAATACATATGTTTTTGATCGTGCAAAAAAATCTATCCAAATCTAAATGCCTAAATATTTTTTTATGATCAAAAAAATTAAAACAAAAGAAGCCCAGATTCAAAATCTCCATTCAATTCCTTCAAAAAAATCATATATATTTCATTTTATATCTTTTGTAGTTTCTGAGCTAGAATTTTTTGTTAATTATTACCCCCAAATCATTAGATTTCCCTGGAAATTTTTCAGGTTTTTGTTTTTTTTGTTTTTGGCTGTTTCTGATAATCAAAACCATACAGTTAAAGATTTTGCACCAATAAATCAATGACTGAAAAAAAAAACCCAATGAATTCACAGTAGTCAACCTTCTGGAGTCAGCATTCAGGAATCATGATATGAACGGGGCTAAGGATGGGGCGGTGGGGGTGGGGGGGGTTGGAGATAAGGAGGGCTGTTTGGATTTTGTCTGACAGTACTTTTCAAAATGGAGTAATTCCAGAATGCAAGAAGGTTGACAGCTCTGCTAAACATTTTTTTTTTCTTTTGGTATTGTTTGTATGAATCTGTTTTCAACCACACTGTACCAAATAAGTCATAAATGTTAAAAACAGAGTGCCACTTTTGCCTGGATATGAAGGAACCAGGAAGTAACCAAGTAAGTCAAGTTAATCTGGAACATTACAAAAACACTATCGTGTCAATACTGAGATCATTACATCACAATTTTCCTGTTCTGATTTCTAGTCAATTTCTGAAGACTTGCATCCTCTACATATAGGAAGACTTAACTCCCTTCAACTTTTTTTTTTTATTTGACATAGCTACGGCAAGTAGGTTGAAGGCTTCCATTTGGTTATTGTGTACTTAGAAAAAAATGGTGACCAACAATACAGCAAGCAAGGCACGCATCAACATACACGGAGAAACTGGAAACAAGAAACAAGAAAATGTACACACCAGCACAAACAGAGAGGTCCACACAACACAGACTACCTGTTCCCTCTTTTTTTGGAACCTCCTCTTCTTCTCTTCCCGCCATGTGACCTTCCACCCTGAAACCAGACGCATCACCTTTATGCACCCTTGGAACTAACCGTTCATTATACCAGTACACATTCAAGATCACATGCCAGCTTCAGAACAGGATCAATCTTGGACAACAACATGTACCATAAATATTCATGTTGAGTGGAACAGACTGCAGGTCTGCTCCATTTCAAGTGTAATGAATTCTACGTTATCTGGTCAATGTGTCTTTATACTCAACAACTTTTCCACAAAATCATGAATGTGTTCGGATAACACAAAAACTTGAAATAATGCACAGATTTTGATGAGCTTAATTTTCATATATAAGAGTTGCTGTGATGCGTTTTTCTTCATTTCTTTTTTGTCCTTTCTTTCTTTCTTTTCTTTAAACAAAATGAACTGTTCAGGATGAATGGAATGATTGTGCACTTGACTTATTGACAGGTTGTTTCCAATGATCACTGATAAGTGCTATATGTAAAAAGCAGACACATGCAGTCATATTCTGATGAAGAAAATGTTGATAGTGGAACTAACTCAACAACAAGGTTTCCTATCAATCCAAAGAACATCCACCTGGGGAGGAAGGTTCTTTATGAATCCACAGATCGTCCAGCTGAGGAAGATTCTTGTGTCAATCCACAGAACCTCCATCTGGGAAGAAGGCTGCATGTGAATCTAGAGAACATCTATCGGGGAAAGTAGAAGGCTCCAGTGGATCTAAAAGAATGCCATCTTGGGAAGCAGAAGGCCCCGTGTGAATGCAGAGAATGCATACCTGGGAAGCAGAAAGCCCTATGTAAGTCCCGAGAACATCTGCCTTAGGAAGAAGGCCCTGTGTGAATGCAGAGAATGCATACCTGGAGAAGCAAAAGCCCTATGTAAGTCCCGAGAACACCTGCCTTAGGAAGAAGGCTCTGTGTGAATCCTGAGAATGCATACCTGGGGAAGCAGAAAGCCCTATGTAAATCCGGAGAAACATGTGCCTTAGGAAGAAGGCCCTGTGTGAATCCAGAGAATGTGTATCTGGGGAAGCAGAAAGCCCTATGTAAATCCAGAGAACATCTGCCTTAGGAAGAAGGCCCTGTGTGAACGCACAGCGCTGTGCTCACCCTCTGGCGACCGTACGGCTTCTTCTGCCTGCCCTGGAGCTGGTGGAGGAAGTTTCAAAGTAGGGGGAGGCCCAGTCCTCCGCGTTCTCCTCCACACCCTGACTGTCATCATCCAAATCCTCTTGAATAGCTGGGGGAAAAAAAAACCACACATGCACAGACAAACTGAAAATGCATAAATGAAGAAAAGAAAAACTTTGGGACAATTCCATATCTAAAATGAAATTAAAAATTTCATATTACGAACAATTTGGTGTAATTAAAGGAAAACTATGCTCTGTTTACAGAAACTGATTGACAAAACATTTCTGTGTGAATGTAACCCTATATACAAAACAATTCTTTGTGAACGCAAGTCCACACAACAGTAACAAATTCAACTTGAAATGCAGTAATCATCATGTCTGTACATATAAGCTTACAATGTGCATCAATAAAACACACAAATGTCTCTGTCGATCAACACACCATTCCAAAAAGCACAGGATGCAACACTATTCAAAAGGACCGCATCAAAGCAACAAAGCAAACCCTTCACACACTACAGGCCGGGTCCACTCACACGACAGCATGACACAGAACTTGGTGGTGACGTCCAGGAAGCGGTTGAGCGCCGTACTGTTGATCTTGCTCTCAGGCAGACCATCGATGTCGCGCTTCATCTCCTCCGCCGTCAGTGGTGTCTTCTCCGCTAGCTGCCACAGCATGGCGTTGGGGAAGATGAGGGCGTAGTTCTTGCTGCCATGTTCCGTGGCTGGACAGAGGAAAAAGTCCATTAAAAAAAAATGAAATAAATATAAAAAAAAAAAAAGAAAAGGCAGAAAAGAAAAAAAAAGTTTGTTTGGCGCTCCAAAAAATTAACCCAGTAGTTGCATGAATGTTACAGTTTCAAAAAAAAAAAAAAAAAAAAAAAAATCCTCTAGTTAGATGATTAGCATGTGTTATTTGGTTTTGTGCATGCTTACTTTCACAACAGGGGGTTGGCCAGTAGAATTTCTGCACATGTTTTGTGGTGACCTAGCAAAATGGAAAAAAAAAAGTCAAATGCAGGGACTGCTGGGGCTTGAACCCACAACCTTCAGACTGAGAACACAATGTTCTGATCACTCCAGTATTCAACTCCACCCCTGATTCAAAATACATCAATCAAGTTCTACATGCACAGTAAGACACAGCCAGGTAGACAGACAAAGAGGGAGCCAGCCAGGTAACAGTGAGACAGACACTGGCCGATGGTCTTGTATCAATCATGTTATACATTCACAGTAAGACAGACAGACAAAGAGTGGGCAAGCCAGCATGCAGAAAGACAGACACTGACTGATGGTCTTGTATCAATCAAGATATACATTCACAGTAAGACACAGCCAGGTAGACAGACAAAGAGGGAGCCAGCCAGGTAACAGAGAGGCAGACATTGACCGATGGTCTTGTATCAATCAAGTTATACATTCACAGTAAGACACAGCCAGGTAGACAGACAAAGAGGGAGCCAGCCAGGTAACAGAGAGGCAGACATTGACCGATGGTCTTGTATCAATCAGTTATACATTCACAGTAAGACAGAGCCAGGTAGACAAAGAGTGGTCAAGCCATCAAGCAGACAGACAGACACTGACCAATGGTCTTGGCCAGGGCGACCAGTTCCTTGTAGCAGTCCTCTACCAGCTGTTGCCGGGTGGTCTGCGGCTCCTGTCCGATGCGACACGCTTCACTCCGCTTCCGCCCGCCTTGCACCGACATCTCAATCTGCCAACAGTCATGTGCAGCCTTGCATGAAGTTTTTAACTTTCTTTTTGTGTGGCTGTGTGCGATGAAGTGTTTGCCTAGTTTGATTTTTGTTTTTGTGGCTGTGTGTGATGAAGTGTTGCCTAGTTTGATTTAGTTTTTGTGTGGCTGTGTGCGATGAAGTGTTGCCTAGTTTGATTTTGTTTTTGTGTGGCTGTGTGATGAAGTGTTGCCTAGTTTGATTTTCTTTTTGTGTGGCTGTGTGATGAAGTGTTGCCTAGTTTGATTTAGTTTTTGTGTGGCTGTGCGATGAAGTGTTGCCTAGTTTGATTTTTCTTTTTGTGTGGCTGTGTGATGAAGTGTTGCCTAGTTTGATTTAGTTTTTGTGTGGCTGTGTGTGATGAAGTGTTGCCTAGTTTGATTTTGTTTTTGTGTGGCTGTGTGATGAAGTGTTGCCTAGTTTGATTTTCTTTTGTGGTGGCTGTGTGTGATGAAGTGTGCCTAGTTTGATTTAGTTTTTTGTGTGGCTGTGTGTGATGAAGTGTTTGCCTAGTTTGATTTTGTTTTTTGTGTGGCTGTGTGTGATGAAGTGTTGCCTAGTTTAACTTTCTTTTTGTGTGGGCTGTGTGTGATGAAGTGTTGCCTAGTTTGATTTAGTTTTTGTGTGGTTCTGTGTGTGATGAAGTGTTGCCTAGTTTGATTTAGTTTTGTGTGGCTGTGTGTGATGAAGTGTTGCCTAGTTTGATTTAGTTTTTGTGTGGCTGTGTGTGATGAAGTGTTGCCTAGTTTGATTTAGTTTTTGTGTGGCTGTGTGTGATGAAGTTGCCTAGTTTGATTTAGTTTTTGTGTGGCTGTGTGTGATGAAGTGTTGCCTAGTTTGATTTAGTTTTTGTGTGGCTGTGTGTGATGAAGTGTTGCCTAGTTTGATTTAGTTTTCGTGTGTGGCTGTGTGTAATGAAGTGTTGCCTAGTTTGATTTAGTTTTTTTGTGTGGCTGTGTGTGATGAAGTGTTGCCTAGTTTGATTTAGTTTTTGTGTGGCTGTGTGTGATGAAGTGTTGCCTAGTTTGATTTAGTTTTTGTGTGGCTGTGTGTGATGAAGTGTTGCCTAGTTTTGATTTTGTTTTGTGTGGTTCTGTGTGATGAAGTGTTGCCTAGTTTGATTTAGTTTTTGTGTGGCTGTGCGATGAAGTGTTTGCCTAGTTTGATTTAGTTTTTGTGTGGTTCTGTGTGATGAAGTGTTGCCTAGTTTGATTTAGTTTTTGTGTGTGGTTGTGTGTGATGAGTGTGTTGCCTAGTTTGATTTAGTTTTTGTGTGGCTGTGTGTGATGAAGTGTTGCCTAGTTTGATTTAGTTTTTGTGTGGCTGTGCGATGAAGTGTTGCCCTAGTTTGATTAGTTTTTTTGTGTGGTTGTGTGTGATGAAGTGTTGCCTATTTGATTTAGTTTTTGTGTGGTTCTGTGTGATGAAGTGTTTCCTAGTTTGATTTTGTTTTTGTGTGGCTGTGCGATGAAGTGTTGCCTAGTTTGATTTAGTTTTTGTGTGGTTGTGTGTGATGAAGTGTTGCCTAGTTTGATTTTGTTTTTGTGTGGCTGTGTGTGATGAAGTGTTGCCTAGTTTGATTTGTGTTTTTGTGTGGTTCTGTGTGATGAAGTGTTGCCTAGTTTGATTTTGTTTTTGTGTGGCTGTGTGTGATGAAGTGTTGCCTAGTTTGATTTAGTTTTTGTGTGGTTGTGTGTGATGAAGTGTTGCCTAGTTTGATTTAGTTTTGTGTGTGTTCTGTGTGATGAAGTGTTGCCTAGTTTGATTTAGTTTTTGTGTGGCTGTGTGTGATGAAGTGTTGCCTAGTTTGATTTGTTTTTGTGTGGCTGTGTGTGATGAAGTGTTGCCTAGTTTAACTTTCTTTGTGTGGCTGTGTGTGATGAAGTGTTTGAGTTTGATTTAGTTTTTTGTGTGGCTGTGTGTGATGAAGTGTTGCCTAGTTTGATTTAGTTTTTGTGTGGCTGTGTGTGATGAAGTGTTGCCTAGTTTGATTTAGTTTTCGTGTGGCTGTGTGTGATGAAGTGTTGCCTAGTTTGATTTAGTTTTCGTGTGGCTGTGTGTGATGAAGTGTTGCCTAGTTTGATTTAGTTTTTGTGTGGCTGTGTGTGTGTGATGAAGTGTTGCCTAGTTTGATTTAGTTTTCGTGTGGCTGTGTGTGATGAAGTGTTGCCTAGTTTGATTTTGTTTTTGTGTGCTGTGTGTGATGAAGTGTTGCCTAGTTTGATTTTTTTTGTGTGGCTGTGTGTGATGAAGTGTTGCCTAGTTTGATTTTGTTTTTGTGTTTCTGTGTGATGAAGTGTTGCCTAGTTTGATTTAGTTTTTGTGTGGCTGTGCGATGAAGTGTTGCCTAGTTTGATTTAGTTTTTGTGTGGTTCTGTGTGATGAAGTGTTGCCTAGTTTGATTTAGTTTTTGTGTGGGTTGGTGTGTGATGAAGTGTTGCCTAGTTTGATTTAGTTTTTGTGTGGCTGTGTGTGATGAAGTGTTGCCTAGTTTGATTTAGTTTTTTTGTGTGGCTGTGCGATGAAGTGTTGCCTAGTTTGATTTAGTTTTTGTGTGGTTGTGTGTGATGAAGTGTTGCCTAGTTTGATTTAGTTTTTGTGTGGTTCTGTGTGATGAAGTGTTGCCTAGTTTGATTTTGTTTTTTGTGTGGCTGTGCGATGAAGTGTTGCCTAGTTTGATTTAGTTTTTGTGTGGTTGTGTGTGACGAAGTGTTGCCTAGTTTGATTTTGTTTTTTGTGTGGCTGTGTGTGATGAAGTGTTGCCTAGTTTGATTTTGTTTTTGTGTGGTTCTGTGTGATGAAGTGTTGCCTAGTTTGATTTAGTTTTCGTGTGGCTGTGTGTGATGAAGTGTTGCCTAGTTTGATTTAGTTTTTGTGTGTGGTTGTGTGTGATGAAGTGTTGCCTAGTTTGATTTAGTTTTTGTGTGTGGTTCTGTGTGATGAAGTGTTGCCTAGTTTGATTTTGTTTTTGTGTGGCTGTGTGTGATGAAGTGTTTGCCTAGTTTGATTTTGTTTTTGTGTGGCTGTGTGTGATGAAGTGTTGCCTAGTTTGATTTTGTTTTTTGTGTGGCTGTGTGTGATGAAGTGTTGCCTAGTTTGATTTAGTTTTTGTGTGGCTGTGTGTGATGAAGTGTTGCCTAGTTTGATTTAGTTTTCGTGTGGCTGTGTGTGATGAAGTGTTGCCTAGTTTGATTTAGTTTTCGTGTGGCTGTGTGTGATGAAGTGTTGCCTAGTTTGATTTAGTTTTCGTGTGGCTGTGTGTGATGAAGTGTTGCCTAGTTTGATTTAGTTTTCGTGTGGCTGTGTGTGATGAGTGTTGCCTAGTTTGATTTTGTTTTCGTGTGGCTGTGTGTGATGAAGTGTTGCCTAGTTTGATTTTGTTTTTTTGTGTGGCTGTGTGTGATGAAGTGTTGCCTAGTTTGATTTTGTTTTTGTGTGGCTGTGTGTGATGAAGTGTTGCCTAGTTTGATTTTGTTTTTGTGTGGCTGTGTGTGATGAAGTGTTGCCTAGTTTTGATTTTGTTTTTGTGTGGCTGTGTGTGATGAAGTGTTGCCTAGTTTGATTTTGTTTTTGTGTGGCTGTGTGTGATGAAGTGTTGCCTAGTTTGATTTAGTTTTTGTGTGGCTGTGTGTGTGATGAAGTGTGCCTAGTTTGATTTTGTTTTTTTGTGTGGCTGTGTGTGATGAAGTGTTGCCTAGTTTGATTTTGTTTTTGTGTGGCTGTGTGTGATGAAGTGTTGCCTAGTTTGATTTAGTTTTCGTGTGGCTGTGGTGTGATGAAGTGTTGCCTAGTTTGATTTAGTTTTTGTGTGGTTGTGTGTGATGAAGTGTTGCCTAGTTTGATTTAGTTTTCGTGTGGTTGTGTGTGATGAAGTGTTGCCTAGTTTGATTTAGTTTTCGTGTGGCTGTGTGTGATGAAGTGTTGCCTAGTTTGATTTTTGTTTTTTGTGTGGCTGTGTGTGATGAAGTGTTGCCTAGTTTGATTTTGTTTTCGTGTGGCTGTGTGTGATGATATGTTGCCTAGTTTGATTTAGTTTTTGTGTGGCTGTGTGTGATAAAGTGTTGCCTAGTTTGATTTAGTTTTTGTGTGGTTGTGTGTGATGAAGTGTTGCCTAGTTTGATTTTGTTTTCGTGTGGCTGTGTGTGATGAAGTGTTGCCTAGTTTGATTTTGTTTTCGTGTGGCTGTGTGTGATGAAGTGTTGCCTAGTTTGATTTAGTTTTTCGTGTGGCTGTGTGATGAAGTGTTTGCCTAGTTTGATTTTGTTTTTGTGTGGTTGTGTGTGATGATATGTTGCCTAGTTTGATTTAGTTTTTGTGTGGTGGCTGTGTGTGATGAAGTGTTGCCTAGTTTGATTTTGTTTTTGTGTGGTTGTGTGTGATGATATGTTGCCTAGTTTGATTTTGTTTTTCGTGTGGTTGTGTGTGATGATATGTTGCCTAGTTTGATTTAGTTTTTTTGTGTGGTTCTGTGTGATGAAGTGTTGCCCTAGTTTGATTTTGTGTTTTGTGTGGTTCTGTGTGATGAAGTGTTGCCTAGTTTTGATTTAGTTTTTGTGTGGCTGTGTGTGATGAAGTGTTGCCTAGTTTGATTTTGTTTTCGTGTGTGGCTGTGTGTGATGATATGTTGCCTAGTTTGATTTAGTTTTTGTGTGGTTCTGTGTGATGAAGTGTTGCCTAGTTTGATTTTGTTTTTGTGTGGGTTCTGTGTGATGAAGTGTTGCCTAGTTTGATTTAGTTTTTGTGTGGCTGTGTGTGATGAAGTGTTGCCTAGTTTGATTTAGTTTTGTGTGTGGCTGTGTGTGATGAAGTGACTAGTGTTGCCTAGTTTGATTTAGTTTCGTGTGGTTGTGTGTGATGAAGTGTTGCCTAGTTTGATTTAGTTTTTGTGGCTGTGTGTGATGAAGTGTTGCCTAGTTTGATTTAGTTTTTGGTGGCTGTGTGTGATGAAGTGTTGCCTAGTTTGATTTTAGTTTTTGTGTGGCTGTGTGTGTGATGATATGTTGCCTAGTTTGATTTAGTTTTTGTGTGGTTGTGTGTGATGATATGTTGCCTAGTTTGATTTTGTTTTTGTGTGGTTCTGTGTGATGAAGTGTTGCCTAGTTTGATTTTGTTTTTGTGTGGCTGTGTGTGATGATATGTTGCCTAGTTTGATTTAGTTTTTGTGTGGCTGTGTGTGATGATATGTTGCCTAGTTTGATTTAGTTTTTGTGTGGTTGTGTGTGTGATGATATGTTGCCTAGTTTGATTTAGTTTTTGTGTGGTTGTGTGTGATGATATGTTGCCTAGTTTGATTTTGTTTTTGTGTGGCTGTGTGTGATGAAGTGTTGCCTAGTTTGATTTAGTTTTTGTGTGGCTGTGTGTGATGAAGTGTTGCCTAGTTTGATTTTGTTTTTGTGTGGCTGTGTGTGATGAAGTGTTGCCTAGTTTGATTTTGTTTTCGTGTGGCTGTGTGTGATGATATGTTGCCTAGTTTGATTTAGTTTTTTGTGTGGCTGTGTGTGATGAAGTGTTGCCTAGTTTGATTTAGTTTTCGTGTGGCTGTGTGTGATGATATGTTGCCTAGTTTGATTTAGTTTTTGTGTGGTTGTGTGTGATGATATGTTGCCTAGTTTGATTTTGTTTTTGTGTGGTTCTGTGTGATGATGAAGTGTTGCCTAGTTTGATTTTGTTTTCGTGTGGCTGTGTGTGATGAAGTGTTGCCTAGTTTGATTTTGTTTTCGTGTGGCTGTGTGTGATGATATGTTGCCTAGTTTGATTTTAGTTTTTGTGGGTTGTGTGTGTGATGATATGTTGCCTAGTTTGATTTAGTTTTCGTGTGGCTGTGTGTGATGATGATATGTTGCCTAGTTTGATTTTGTTTTTGTGTGGTTGTGTGTGATGATATGTTGCCTAGTTTGATTTAGTTTTTGTGTGGTTGTGTGTGATGATTATGTTGCCTAGTTTGATATAGTTTTTGTGTGGTTTTGTGTGATTTTTTTTTTTTTTTGTGGTTTTGTTTATTTTTTTTTTTTGTTTAATTCTTTTCAAAATGTTTTGTTCACCTGCCAGCAGAGTGTTATCACCCAATTTAAGATCCCCAGAGTAAAAATGTTGTTTTTCCCCAAACTGCCCCACCAGTGTCACTTTTCCTGGACTTTCCCTACCTGGAAAAGTGTCTTCAATTTTTCCTTACCATTCCCAACCTGTACGAACCCTGACTATAACTATACTGGCATTACAGTTGTTTTACTGTAAATGTATACGAAATGAATCTGAACAGAAAGCAGCAAAGATAGATAGATCGAAACTTCATTGACCTTTGTGCTTTTTCTGTTCTGACAGCAACAACAACTAAATCCAGACTTTAAAGAATGCTACCACTTGTCTTCTGAAATTATCTCCTCTCAAATTTGATACGTTTGATTTTTGTTCATCTTCCTGGACATTACCCCCTACGGGTATTTCCATATAAAACTCTTTGAAAGGTTTTGAAATCAAGACTGAATACTTTGCATTCTGTCAGAACTTTCCTCTTGGGGGTGGATGGGTGGTGGAAGGGGGTGTATCTGTATCAAGCAAGCACTGGTCTTCCAAGACACAACTTTCATAATGTTGCTTCAGGTTTCACCGTCCATTTCCATGGTCTGATGTTTTTCTTTTCAATGAATATTTTGGTGCAGATTAGAACCAATTAACAAATGCTCAAGTCTGTAGAGCAGAACAGAACTGGGAACCCTGCAACACAAGTAACAATGATATATTGACACAAACGAATACATGAGCCCCCTTACCCTTCAGTTTGTTCTGCATAAGACCGGCAGCATTGGGGCCCAGGCGAACGTAGCAAGCAGCTGTGTCGGCAGCTGTGATTTTCAGCTCCTCCTTGAGAACACCTTCAATCACCAGCTTGTGCATCAGACGCTCAGCGTCACTTCGACTGTAGGCTGCTCCCCGTCCATGGAGGGGCAGGTGGTTGTGGCCGGCATCCATGATGCGGGTGTTCTGGGAACCTGCCAATACAAGACAGTTCTTGTTTACATCATTGTTCATCGTGATTTCTGTGAGAATTTTGATGACAAAAAAATTAAGAACAATTTCATCAGAATATATCTGCATGATTCACAACACCAACCAAACATAGTACTTTGATTATAATGCAGTTTGCTGATGAATTGGAACAACAAGAAATTCTGCAATAGTTTATGGACTATAGGAAAAGAGAAAAACCAATCACAAACCTGCAGTTGTACAAAGTTCAGAAACCGGACACTTCATTACAAATATGTCATTGATTCACTTATCCATCAAGTTTTAAATCATGCGCAGTGTGGTCTGTAAACTTAGCAAATGTAGTGAAGTGTACATGGATCAGTCCGCATGCAGTGACACCTACCTTGATGAAACTGAAACATCGGTGCTGCTATAACAGACACTGAATCATACTGACGTCAGAACCAAAAAGTCAGCAACGTCTGAGGCCAAAGCCACAGACAGGGGAGAGCACCTTTGAAGATCTCCACAAAGTGCAGCAGGGTGTGTAGTGTCCCGGGGCCTGGACGTCAGCTCACGAACGCACTTCGCCACTTCCTTGGCGTCGTCTGTGACGTCTCGCAGCTTGAACATGTCCTGAGGGATGACGGCCAAAAGTAATATTGACACAGTCTTTCACTGCTGAACAAGTCAAAGTGGGTACGATCGGTTAGTGCTACCCATATTACTGTGGCTTTCCCCCCTGATATTAAAACATCAGCTCAGTGGAATCTCTCAACAAAGACCTAATACTTTTCAAAAACTGGATTTTCAGATTAAAAGGACTGTGGGCTGCAATTCTAGGGAAGAAAGAGAGACAGCAGTCCAAGAAAGTAAATCCGTCATTCATTGAGGACGAACTCCAAGATGACTCATAACACTTCA
Organism: Conus betulinus; assembly: GCA_016801955.1. NCBI lineage: Eukaryota > Metazoa > Mollusca > Gastropoda > Neogastropoda > Conidae > Conus > Conus betulinus. The sequence continues at coordinate 20,128 of JADBJO010014283.1, read as the reverse complement.
GCATCTACTTCTGAGTTCAGTCGTGACAGTAACAACAAAGAAGACGAGGTGCATGTAAGCGCTGGACCCAAGGAGCTGGACCTGTCACGACTTTGCCAGCTCATGTGATGAATGTCTTGTTCTTGTCTGATAGCTTCTATTTTTTTGTTGTTTGTGCGTGTCTTTAATCATACTTACATGATTGTGGTGTTTTTGGTCCATCTCAAAATAGTTCAAACTTTGTCAATTAAATCAAGCAATTTTCAGCATAGCTACCACTCAGCTGCTTTTGCAACATAAATTTTGAGCAGGCAGTACTAAAACGTAATCTTTTACCAACCAACATGCCAAGCGTTAGGCCAATCTGTCAGCAAACAAAATCAAAGGGATGTTTTTTTTTGGTCCCACTCTCTGTTTTCTAATCAATTTTCTCTCGGCAGCTTCAGACCAAATGTGCTGCTGGCCTGAGGCCTCAGTGTCCTGAACAGGAGGCAGTCTTCCATTTTGAGAGTCTTTACCAGGAGGTTTCACTGCTAATTAACAGATTAAAGTCCCGTGGCCTGCTGGTCAAAGGGGCAGTGAAATGTGAAGAGATTCTTTGATGTCTAGGCTACAGCACATTTCTCTGCTTCTCACCACTTAGCCTTCCATGAACTGAATCAAACACCCATATACTAGTAGCTAGTGGACAAAGAGGGTTTTCTACGCTGAAAAAAATCTAACTCCTGTCAGCCCAACATCCAAACACCCTGATCACTCAACTATGGGTGAAAAACTACAAACATGTATTCAGATGAGGCAGATGAATCCAAGGACAGAGAGAGGATGAAAGACAAGAAACAGCTATAAAAACTTTAACACATCTCTCCAGATACTCTGATCATAAGTCAGGGGTGTGACAGAACAAAAACACAACAAACAAATTTAAAACAAACAGGAAAATAGGGGGGGGGGGGGGGGGGGTCTGAAAACTGGACCTGAAAATTGTGCAGTCTGGTGTGTGTTTTGGGGCATACAAAATGCATTAAATTTCACTTCTTTTTTTTCCTTTCCTTCATGATTTCCTATGTTCTGCCAAAATGCATGTTTCACCGAGTGCGCAATGATCTTCCATAGCTACATTTGTACATTCTCCTGGCAACAGAAGAGGTGATAAGCGAAGCGAAACGGAATGAGGTTCTCTTCTTCCACACCTTTCTCTGTCCAGTCCCACCTTCAAGACTGTATTTGCTTCTCTGCCTAAAAAGTTTTCCCCACACCTAACAATGTCCTACCTCATTGCCTCTATTCTGTTCTTGAAACTCTGTTCTCAAAATGCTGAACTGGTGTAACCACTTGCATAAGTACTGATTTGAGGATGAAATAGCTTTTCATGCACATATGTTGTTGATTATTTGATATTTTTCTTCAGCAGTAGCAAATGTAAAAAACAAACAAAAAAACAAAACAAAGACTTGATTTCCTTAGAGTCAGCAAGCTCAAGTCCCACCCCTGGCTCATGGAAATAAAAAAAAAAATGCAATGATACTAATCCTGCAGCACTTTATTTTGATCATCCCCCTCCCTTTCATTCCCAAGAATCAGATCCAAATTTAGTAATCCTTCATAGGTTTACATGTTGACAAAGACAGAAATACTGATAAGAATGAATTCCACCACTAGTACATCAAACAAAAATTGTTATGATCTGAAAAGCTGAAAAATGTAAAATTAAATATCAAGACTCAAGTTAATATCAGTCAGTCCTGAGTGATATGGAGCCCACCTGGTAATTCACATAGGTATTCTAAGAAAAAAAAAAACATTTACATGATGAGTATGTGATTAAACTTCTTTCTGAGGCAATGGCACTCTCAAGTTTGTGAAAAGTAGAAAGTGAAAGAAGGGAAGTGTGGTGTAGTCACTGGACATTGGATTGAAATCCAGACATTTCCACTCATCCATACATGCCAGCGTGATACCTTACAGCAATCGCAAAACTGGCAACTCATCTTTCCATGGCAAAAACATATCTGAGTGATGCTGAATCATGACCATTGTAGAAAATTCATAGAATTTAGTTCAATACCTTTTTCCATTCTACCTACCTGTGCCCTGACAATATTATTCACCTTTGTACAAGATATCACTTCTTCTTGCAGCAGTCTTAAACTATTGTAGTAGTCATGGGTAATTTTACAAATTGATTACAACCTGATTTACATGAAAAAGACACGTCCTTACCAATCCTAGAGCCTGCATGACCCTGGGTTTTTTTTTGTTTTGTTTTTAAATTGGATTATTCAAACTCTGAGACAATAGACTGAAGAAAAAATATGAGGGAATACTGTGTATGTGCATGTGCATAATATACAAGTATGACTGATAGCATGTGTATGTACTGATTGTATGTGTATGTGGGTATGCATGCATGTGCAGTGTACAGGTTGGAAATGTATTCCAACGCCTCAATTCACAGAGTTTTCTACATTCTCTGCAACATGACAAATTCCTATCCAAACCAATCTCACAATCCTCACCTTGGATCTGCAGTTATCACAGATGGCCCCAGCTACAATGTTGCAGCGCTCTCGGTCGAAGTGGTGTTCCCCAAAGTAGTGGAGAACCTGAGAGCGACGACAGTCTGCCAGGTTCTCACAGTACTGCACCATACGGAACAGGTTGTCCATGTGCACACGCTTCGACTCAAAGGTAGCATTTTGGTCCACTGCACACAGCACACACCCCCTACATTCAGCATTAAACAATGGGGACCAAAAATAAATGGTCTATGACATGATCATAACCATTTCATTATGGTGACTGAAAATGAATGGTGACCAAAAATAAGAAAAAATAAATGGTCTATCACAAATTCATAACCGTTTTATTATGGTGACCAAAAATAAATGGTCTTCGACATTTTCATAACATTTTTATCATGGTGATCAAAAATAAATGGTCTTCAACATGTTCATAACCTTTTCATTATGGTGACCAAAAATAAACGGTCTTCGACATTTTTCATGACCTTTTTATTTGAGTGACATGTGTCATTCCTAAACTGCATGCAACATGAATACCCCCCCCCCCCCCCACACACACACACACAAATTAGAATCAACAAATGAAAAAAAAAAAAAAAAATCAAATGATTGACAGGGGAGAGTTGGTATGTGCATCATTCAATTACAGCGGATTTCAAAAAGCACGGAGTTAAAAGATATGTAATATTTACACTCTTCCCAGGGAAAAACATCAGTGCACTTTGTCAAAAGCATGATGTTAAAAAAAAAAGAAAAAAAAGTACAGCTTTGAGCAGGGAAAAAACAAGCTGTTCGGAGTTACAGGGGCAGGCCTTGGGAGTGACAAAGAAAGAGGAACATTCATCTTACTGTCGATGATGCGGCGGAGGCGCTTGACGTCGCTGTAGGTGTACAAGAGGATGCAGTGGGCTATCATGCCATCCCTCCCTGCCCTGCCCGCCTCCTGGTAGTAGCCCCTCCACCGACTTGGGCAGAGAGTAGTGGATGACAAAGCGCACGTCTGCCTTGTCGATGCCCATGCCAAAGGCTATGGTGGCACAGATCACCTGCAGACAGTACAGGGAAAGTGGTGACACGAGAAAAAAAAAAAAATGTCAACATTTCTAACATATATCGTGCTATGATGCATCATTGCCTACTGATGTGTGATTAGGTTGTAGTGTGCAAATAAACAGGCAAAACAACACGACAAAAAACAACAATTCAGAAAAATCTTTCCTTGATGTCAACGCCTGATATACTGAACACTGAATTTGGGTACTTCAGTTGGTTACACTACCTTTTCGTTACTTACTTATGATCAGTATACTTTTCTACAGAAATCCTTTTGTCCTGCACAGCAGTTTTTACCTACGTTAAGGCCATAAGATCCTTCATGATCAGCCCCAAACAGAATGGATCCAACTCAGAAAGTCATGAACCTATAGAAAAAGAATTTAATTCCATGGAACTAGGAGCGTGTGGATGGCACAAAAACAACACAAAGCAAAGAGTGATCAAACATGACATTTGAAATACCCAACACCCCCATCAAACTGCACATAATCCTATTGCCCAGAGACATAGCACTTGTCAGTGTCTCTCCAAAACACAATGACTAGTGATGGCCTGTGGCTTTAATTTGAAACATCTATCACACAGCAAATAAAGCCATTTGCCCTTTGATGTAGCCCATGATAGTGACTTTTAAAGACATACAAGCCAACACTGGCCTGTGGCTGTAATTTGAGACATGTGATATCCATCTATGGCACACATCATAACCTATCCTCTGTCACAGCAGGTGTTTCGGTCTGTTGGAACCACAATGACTAACAATGGGGTGGGTCATTCATTACCTTACAGTTGTCTCCATTCAGCCACTGCTCCTGTACGTTGATGCGGCTGCTGTCGCTCAGCCCTGCGTGATAGGACACTGCCTGTATCCCGGCTGCCATCAGCTTCTCGGCCAGAGTGTCACACTCTTTTCTGAAATTAATTTAAAGAGAGAAAGGAAATAACGAAATGAAAAATAATTTTTAAAATTCCTACGAATATATATGTTGCTATATCGTAAGTTTGAAGAATGTCACATGAGCCATTTACTCGGGAAAAAAAAAAAAAAAATCTTCTTCAGAACTTTCTTCCGAATTGTTGTTCATCATACCTGGAACTTCATCCCAGTCGAAATCTAGGTCACTCTAAGCTTCATTACCCAGCACTTTCACTAAGTCTTATGCCGTAAATCCTACAAAACACAGTATCTCCATCACTAAATCTCATTATAGAACGGCAGAACTCAAGGTTAGCCACGGTGAAAAACGGCATTTCGACCTCAAAACTTTAAAAATTCGTAACTCGAGAACCACGGCACGTATATCGACTCGCGGTTTTTTGCAAACGGAAGTAAATGGCTACAGGAAGAAGGAAGTCACGTTCTCGCGAGACTTCCTTTTCTACGAGAAACATGGCAGCGCCCATTGTTGCCACGTGTTTTACCGTTGTAACAGCTATAAAGACATTCGTCACACCAACACATCTCACTTGTCTGTTTTGCATAATGTATTAATCAAATATTACACAGCACTCTGTCTTGTATTTGATTTGTATCTTGGATTTAAGAATGTCACTAAATTCTAAAGAAAATTCCTAATGCCACCATAAAAAACGGTGGGAAGAATTAATGTCCCCTTTGTCACATTTACATGGTCATTGTCAGTTCCTTCAGCTCACCACAAGTTTCACCCTTTCTCAAGAGATTGGTCTTCATTCTGCCGTCTTGTTTAGAGTCAGAACAACCTCTGAACTGTCTTGAAGAAACATTATCAGAGAGAAAACTACACTGTTTGGGGTCTGAGGAAATAACTGCACACAGCTATATGGTCAAGCTAACTGCTTGCGAAGGTTCCTTTGAAATGAAGCTTGTGTGTGTATTTAAAAAAAAAAAAAAAGAAGAAGAAGAAAAAAATCTGTGTCCAGCAGAACTTCTAACTTAAGACCATCACAGTTTGTAAATGGGACCCTAAAGTTCAAACTTTGGCACACTGCTCATGAGTTACATCCCCCTTTCGTCTTCTTTCTTTTCTGTGTTAAAGTTACCTTCACTTTGTATAGATCTTCTTTTCATTTTGACCCATTCTGGTGGATGCTACTGAGAAATCCTAAAGAACTTTTGCACAGTACCTTACCTTCAAATGCTCTTACTCAATGATATACCCATGTTACTACTAAAACTTATCAGCTGATACCCAGCATCATGGCAAACCTGTCTGTCAATGACAGAAGACTGACCTTGACAGACAGTAAACATGCCCAACTCATTCTTGAATTTGGCCTTGATCGTCTCGATGACATCGGCAGCGGCATTTGACGGCTTCTTTAGCTGTACAGAGTACTTCAGGTTGGGGCGATTGAAACTCTGCATGAACCTGCAACAAAAAGTGTACATAGGTGTCCTGTTGTTGAAAGCCTCCACTGAGACACAAGCAACATGAAGGGCTTCTGCAGGACCTTGTACTAGATTGCTGCTCTGAGGGCATGAAGAAAGAGACATACACAGAACAGAACAGGAAGGAAGGGTCAGGAAATCCAAAGCAGTGTGTAGAGATCAATTCAGTTCTGTTCATTGCAATTCTGTTCTGTTCAATTCTGTTCAGCCCCACTGACTGCAAAGAGCTACGTCAGAGCTATCCCCTTCTTGAAGTCAACTCTCGAATGAGATTCACACACACACACACACACACACACACACACACACTACATTAAACAGATTTTCTAAAAATGCACCAGAACTTACTGAAATCTTGCTGAGAGACTGACGGAGAGAGAAAAAGGCCTACAGATTGAGAGCACAGTCCATTCCCTTTTGACACACTGACCATTTGGGCTGTTTCATGTTCAGCTGATGGATGATGTCTCGGCGCACACGGGGAGTGGCAGTGGCGGTCAGCGCCATGATGGGAACACCGGGGAACTTGGTGCGAAGCACATTCAGCTTTTTGTAGTCAGGCCGAAAGTCATGTCCCCACTAGAAAGAAGTTGGTTCATCACAATGTCTGAATCAGTGACATAAAATGTGTGAACTAATGTTTTTTTTTCTAAAATCTGCCTTTGACAGCTAAAAAAACAATTGAAAATTCTAGCAAAAAAGAAAAGAAAGAGTTTTAAGAAATGAATCATTTGAAAGTTTCACTGGCAGATTTGAACCGACTTCCATTTTGGACAAAGTTGATGCAGAAGAGGAAGACTTCCTGTGAAAAGAATTCCCCACAGCAAAAACAGCCGGTGGGCATGCAAATTACTTCTCTTTTCCACACTCAGTTGCCACTATGTTTTTGTTTTCAACATTTTGTTTTGGTCATCAAAACAAATGTCAAATTCTGGAAAACATTTTGTGACTACAGAATTAAGCTCAGACACAAACAAACTTGAATACAGAGGACTTATTTACTATTTCTGCCAGATCTGTATGGTTACTGAAATAAAAATATAGTAATGAATCATAAGAGCCTCGTCAAAATTATTATCCTGATATTAAAATCTCCCTCTCCCTTAAGGAAAATATTTCTATTATGTTTATAAACAATACACGAAATCATGAACATTTGATCATGTTCATGTACCAAGTCTCAGTACAACATATACTCAGTATAAGAAAATCACTAGGAGCCATAAAAAAACTTATCTCACCACCCACCAAAGAAGCGTACCTGACTGACGCAGTGTGCCTCATCAATGACAAAACGATCCAACATGTGGCGGCGATGCAGACTATCCAGACAGTTCAGCAGTTTATCACTGGCAGACAGCTGCAAGGACAGAAGTCATACGCTTGCCTATATGTCCTTCACTGAGGTCTTATTACAGAAGACTGACAGACAAGATGAGTCATGAGCACTATAGCATTGAATAAACTGGATAATCTAGATACCTTTACAACATAAAATCAGTGACAATAGACACTGTACAGGAGAAAACACACAAGAAAAAGAGGTATTTCTACATCTTTAAAAGAAAAAAAAAAAGAGAGAAAAATGTAAAAGAACAACCAGCACTTTTCTAGGCATCGACTCCTCTAGTATGAGTGGACTCTCTGAGCCTCCGGTATTGTTTTTGCCCACAGACGTCAGAGAAAGAAGGAAAACTGAAGCATTCATTAACTCACTCGCTTCTTTTGGTCCGCAAATGCGGACAGCGTACGAGGAAGCGTGTGATGCCAATGTCAGCGGATTCAGATTTTTGAAAATTCATGCTGTCTGAGAGACGTACTGGGTACAAAATTCAAGAACAGAGATTTTTGGTTCAAATATACACTAATATGCATTAGATGCACTCAATAAACTTCAGGGCCTGCCTGCTCATTTATAATAATGAGAATTTTTTCCCTACCCTATACAAACCCCAGGTTTTTCAGGGTTTAGCAAGGGAAAAACTCATGGCATGGAGTGAGTTAACAGGTATGTCATGTTCTTTCAAGAGGCATTACTCTTGGGGTTTCGATAGCCTGAAGGCATGGTTGCTCTCTCCAATTTTGGAGTGAATATCCTGGTTGAGGATATGTGATCACACAAACAGGCATTTGGTTTGGAGTCATTAGTAAAAAAAAAAAAAAAAAAGAAATATTTCCATACCATCACACACACACACACACACACATGCACACAGACACATACAGAGAAGCAAACATGTAACAGTGATCAACACTTGTCAAAAGCACCCACTGCAGAGTGAGAGGAGACTGAGTTCCTAGTATCATTTTTTTATCTCTTTTCTTTTGTAACATTTCAAAATGGAGTGACTGATGGCGGAGAATGAAGCAAAATTTAGAAAGAGTGGGGGTTAGTTTCCACCAAGGACATTGACAAACAAAGCACAGGACAAGACACGATGCATTTCGACCTCTTGGATCTCTTCTTCAAGCAAAAAAAATAGATCACATTTACCATTTAGGACAGTACAAACAAAGAACGAAGAGAGACTTATCTGATGTCCATGTGGTGTGCTGAGAAGAATGGCCGCTAACCCCCACTCTTTCTAAATTTTGTAACATGTTTCTTTCCTCTCATGAATGTTTGCTCTGAAGTCATGGTACCCAAATCATTTTCACATGGCATAACATTAACAGTGTAGCCACATGAATGAAGAAAACCTGTTCTAGCTGCTGACCTTTTCTGGTGTGACATAGAGAAGTTTAATAGCAGGCTGTCGCTGATACAGAGCACTGTACACACTGTTGGCCTGGCCTGTGTCCAAGTCACCCGACAGATGAGCTGCTGGAATCTGCAGAACCAGGGCAAAAACGAGACTTCATTTCGAAGTGAAGAAACAAACGAACAATCACAGGACAAGAAACTGCATACACATCAGTCGTTTAATTTTTGCATGTTTATTTTAATTTATGCCCATTGTGAAAAACGAACGCTTGTTTTAATTGTGAGATAAATACTATCTTATACACAAATTGCTGTTTTCTTCATTGTCTGAATTACAAAATCTCTCATGTGATGTACATTTACACATTTATCTGCTTTCGTCACCTACTCCTACACCAGGTGCAAGAAGCGAACTTGCCCTATCTTAACTTGTGATTGGGTTATGATTTTGGATTTTTTAAAACAAAATGTTGGTATGGCTGGAAAGCAATAAACATTTGTCAAAGTACCTGAACAATTCTTTTCTTTTCTGTTAATCTCCAAACTTGTTCTTCACAGAAATGCATATTTTCATCTGAGGCATGGCGATTAAATTATTTTTTTTCATCTATTTGAAAAAAGAACAAATTGAGAATGATGCTCTGCAGCATCCATGTAACATCATTATGGATAGATTTAGGAAAAAATCACTGATAGTATTAACCCTAGCAAATCAAAGACAGGCCACTGTAAGTCTTTTTTTTTCCTTTCCTGTTAATGGAGGGTGTGTGGTTATCTGGAATATTGATCTTGCTGCCTTTCTTCACTTAGACCAATATGTAGCTTGCTGTGGATTGGAATATATTTGTATTGCACAGACTATGTCTCCAACCCATTCACCTCTCTCCATTATTCAAGGAAAGCATTCAAATGTTGCTTTATCCTGATACATTACAACACTGAGTCAACAGTACAGCCTTTAATTCTTTCTTCCACACTGAAAACCTGTGACAGAAATCAAGTGAGTGAATTAGGTTAACGGCAAGCCTTATGTCAAGTCTATGGTATATCTGAATAAAAACAAAAAAGGTCACAGTCTGTAAGCTTGTCTTCCATACAGTGGAAGAAACATCCGACTAAATGGTACAAGCTAGAAAAGTTACAGAACAGAAAAAAGGGAGGTTTTACTGACATCAAAGGAGATCAGGCGTTGCACTTGGTCCTGTATCAAGGCTCTGAGAGGGGAGACAATAACGGAGATGCCTTGGGTCACAAGGGCCGGCAGCTGGTAGCAGAGACTCTTCCCACCTCCTGAGTTGAAGAAGAAAGGGCACAACACTCAGACAAAAAGTAAAATTGTTATTTCATCAAAAGGATTAGGCAATACGGCAAAAAAGTTGGGGGAAGGGGCTACACTTGACTTTTCTGATCAGTGAGATTTTATGTGCTGTAGGTGCATGAGAAGAAAACACTCACAAGGCATGTGCACATGTATTGTATGTGCAAGGGTGTTGCATAATAATGTACTGACCTAGGTGAATTATGTGTATGTGTGTGTGGGTGTGAAACGATGCAAACAAAAAATAAAACCCTAGTGAATTATGTGCATGTGTGTAGCTGTGAAACGATGCAAACAAAAAAATAAGCGCTTTTCTGTGCAGTCACTTGGGCAGCAATGTAAATTAAGTTCCTCTGTCCTCCCATGCCAAGCCTTCCTGAGATCTATGTAGTTATCCTGATGTCCTTCCTGAGACTCTCCTTGCCAGCTCTGAACCATGTGCAGAGCTTTAATAAGACAAATTAAAAAATGAAAATTTGTTTGAAAAATGGAGGATGTGTGATTCTAATTCTATAGTCTGAGCCACGTACACAGCTTTAAAAATACGAATTAAAAATTGCAAGGTTGTGAGACAAACAGCATGTGATTCTGATCCTATAGTCGGATAAACAGTTGATATACACCAGGAATGCCAACTCCAAGACAAAACGACGAACAAACAAAAAGCAGAAATCTGACCAAACATAAGGCTGATGCAAGAATGAGCACCTAACATGCTGGGAGATAAATTAACGACCAGGAGGACTCCAAGATCTTGACAAATGTCCACACAAAAATTAGTGATGACTGGATAGGGAGGGAGAAGATTTACCTCCTGTTCACACCCATTAAGTATTCTTAGGATTTACCTACTGTTCACCTATTACCTATTCTACAATCTTGATTTTCTACATTGTCTTACACCAGACATAAATTGTAACAGCAGTTTTGCTTCTTTTCATTTGAATCAACTGAGCACTTTTTTCCTTCTTTTTCTTCATTTCTTGTTTTGAAGTCCAAGGTTCATAAACAGTGAATTTGTGTGTGTGTGTGTGTGTGTGTGTGCGTGTGTGCGTGCATATATGATCAGTCTTAATCTCACAATTAAGGTAGCCACATTCAGGATTCAGGGATATTGTTTTTACACACGACACCAACATGCACAATGTTTTTTCATTAATTTTCATGCAAGAAATGAAAGCCCTGACATGGTCCCTTGAGGATGACTGGGCCTATAGACAACACGAACTGAAGGGGAGGTGGTCATCTGTCTCACGGCCATTACAGAGCACTTACTCTTTTACAGAGGATCAAATGATATGTGAGAGCACGAGTGCGTTTAATTTTTCAGTGCATGAAGTGACACATTATCTTCCTTTAAGTCACATCCAAAGGACTTGGACCGAGTTGGAGACTGAACAAATAGTTACTGTGAAGACAAAATCTGCTGCAATCTGGCTGTATCAAGTGAAGACCAAACTCATGGCCCTTGCATCTAGACAACAATACTTTGTCCACTACATACGTCTAGTCTGCAAGAGCTTTTTGGCATAAGCTTTCACACAAACTTGTTGAATTTATTCTTTAAGTGATTTCATTAAAAAAAAAAAAACACACACACACAAAAACCCAAAAACAAAACAAAAACCCCAAAGAAGCCTGATTAAAAAAAAAAAATATATATATATATGGAAAACCTGTTGAAGAAAAAAAAAAGCAGACATCTGGTATGCCAATGTATAGTCCAGGTACATGCAGCACAGACACTGCCTCCCAACACACAGCCTCCCAACACACAGCCTCCCACACACAGCTTCCCAACACACCCCTCCTTACTCACAGCCTCCCAACACACAGCCTCCTAACACACAGCCTCCCAACACACAGCCTCCCAACACACAGCCTCCCAACACACAGCCTCCCAACACACTGCCTCCCAACACACAGCCTCCCAACACACAGCCTCCTAACACACAGCCTCCCAAACACACAGCCTCCTTACTCACAGCCTCCCAACACACAGCCTCCTAACACACAGCCTCCTAACACACAGCCTCCCAACACACAGCCTCCTGACACACAGCCTCCTTACTCACAGCCTCCCAACACACAGCCTCCCAACACACACCTCCCAACCACAGCCTAACACACAGCCTCCCAACACACAGCCTCCTAACACACAGCCTCCTTACTCACAGCCTCTCAACACACAGCCTCCCAACACACAGCCTCCTTACTCACAGCCTCCCAACACACAGCCTCCTAACACACAGCCTCCCAAACACACAGCCTCCTTACTCACAGCCTCCCAACACACAGCCTCCTAACACACAGCCTCCCAACACACAGCCTCCCAACACACAGCCTCCTAACACACAGCCTCCTAACACACAGCCTCCCAACACACAGCCTCCCAACACACACCCTCCTTACTCACAGCCTCCCAACACACAGCCTCCTAACACACAGCCTCCTAACACACAGCCTCCTAACACACACAGCCTCCCAACACACCAGCCTCCTTACTCACAGCCTCCCAACACATAGCCTCCTTACTCACAGCCTCCTAACACACAGCCTCCTTACTCACAGCCTCCCAACACACAGCCTCCTAACACACAGCCTCCCAACACACAGCCTCCCAACACACAGCCTCCTAACACACAGCCTCCCAACACACAGCCTCCCAACACACAGCCTCCTTACTCACAGCCTCCCAACACACAGCCTCCTAACACACAGCCTCCCAACACACAGCCTCCTAACACACAGCCTCCCAACACACCCTCCCAACACACAACCCCTCCCAACACACAGCCTCCCTAACATACAGCCTCCCAACACACAGCCTCCTAACACACAGCCTCCCAACACACAGCCTCCTAACACACAGCCATACATCAGCTTCCTAGGCATCAATCAGAGACCTGTGGGCATCAGGATGAAGCAGTCGTTTCCTAGCAGTGCCGCATTGATGGCTTGCAGCTGGTTGTGTCGAAACTCTCGCAGGCCGAAGATGTTGTGGAACAGGGATCGCAGTTCCTTGCTGTGCTCAAACTGCTCCCCATCAAATTCCCCTGTAGCCCCATCGTCCTTGTCCGATGACCCGAACGTGGGTATGTAAGGGTCGGTGACTGTAAACAGAGACTGCTGCTTCACTGGCAACCTTTTATTCTAGGTAAACTCAATGTCTCAAGTTCTTACGTGTGCATGCACACATGCATGTATGTGTGTGTGTGTGTGTGTGTGGGTGTGCCTGTGCATGTGAGTGACTGAGTGGGTGCGCATGCGATATATGTCTGTGAAAGTGTGCATGTGCACATGCGTACATGTGTGTAAATAACTTATTTTCAACTTATTTTGTGTTTTGTGGCAACAGTCACGAATCTATTCCACTCACTTACTTTCCATCAAAAACAAATGGATGAAAACAGAAATATAAATCCTGGTCTAAAACACTATAGTACAGCTGTATTTCATGCTGCTGTTCATCAGCCAAACTCTGGAGGGAACACCTACAGTGTAAGACCCTGCTCTGATATGAGAATGTATGGGAGAAAACAGTCTTGACACAAAGTTTTCACTGTGACTAGTGTGTATAGTCTCACTCCCCCTGATGTACGACTTACAAGCAGGGATAGTACTTGGTACTGCAAGAGAACCCACTATTCCCCGGGGGCTGACAACAATCAAGGATCTTCAAGGACAGTATGAATCCTGTTCACATGCTAAACAAACTGTTTGCACTACCTACAGCTCACAACTTCCAGCAAGTGAAAACAAAGCAAGTCTATAAATCATGCTGATTTAATCATACACAGACCCAAGAACTTTACAGTATTGCAAAAAAAAAAAAAAAAAAAAAAAAAAATCTTATAGGAGTCATTTATATATAGTCTCAATTAATTTGGTAATACATGTACAATGCCAGTTACTTCAAAATAGTAAAAGTCTGACATCAACCCATTTTTACAAATATCGAAGAGAAAAAAAAAAAATCAAGAAATTACCTGTTGCCTTGCTCCCAGAACTGTGGTCACCTGCTCCTGCACTTGTGCTGGTCTCAGCCTGGGCCTCCAACTCCATGTCAGCATCGCCAAAACCAAAATCAGCATCATCATCATCAAATCCGTCCATCATATCATCAAACATCTCAGGATTAATCCGTGACTCCAGTGACATCGTGGGATTGCTGAATGATGCATTATGTTTAGACGATGGTTTGTCAAGAACAGGAATCCGTTTAGCAGGTCTGACTGCATCTTCATCGCCTGCTTCATAGAAACTGGCCAGAGAGCTCTCTTGACTGAGGACTATTGGAGATTCTTCAGACGTTGGTCTTGACCAGTTTGCAGCAACAGCGACCTGGTTCTCCACACTGATGATTGCACAGAATTTTGTTTTTGCATCGGAGTCTGTCTGTTGTCAGAAGACGGAGAGGAAAAAGAATGTTCTCTCGTCAAAGAAGTCGAGGGGCCAGCCACACACGCAGGGGATGTAGAGGGAGTTTTAAAAGCTGCGCATGTATGACATGTGGGACTGTGTGAAGGCGCCCACGTCTTCGAAGAAACTGTCCCCGCAGGGCACGGGGGAGTCTGCCGCAGGTTGTGCCCTAGTCACTGACACTTTCTTCACACTGGTGCTGGAGGCCAGAGGGGGGGACATGAACTGGCCCGGATCCGAGCTTCTTGCAGGGTCGATGTGCTGCTGGGTTTGGGTGTGTGAGAACTGATCCCGCCGGTCTGCACGAGGAGGCAGTCCTTGCGGCGTTCTCCTTGTCTTTGATCTGTTTCCTGTGTGACACCGACAGTTAGCGCTGCTGTTAATAATGAGTATTTTGTGAATCTTGAAAAAGCTGAGTTGTCAACATTATTCTTTGTTATGCTGTGATGTGCAAGCTTATGTAAGAAAAATAACCTTCTTCCTCTGCTGTTTTTTTTTTGCACATTTGAAATATCTTGAACAGATCAATCTTGAAAACTGTCTGAAGCAATCCTTATGTATTATACAGATTTATAACCACAACAGATTTCTCAGAGTAAAATTTGAGCGGCTCATCCTTGGGAGGGTGGGCCACTATAATATGGCATCATCTAAGTTTTCTTCTGTCTGCGTATGTGTTGTTTACCTATCGCAGAGGATTTTTCTACTAAAATGTGCAAGGGACAACACCTATGTGGTTCCTTTTAATGCACTACTACGTGTATGCCACACATGGGACCCCCATTTTCTTAATTCAGCTGAAAGACTAGCACCCAGAATATATATCAGGCCAGTTTACTGATGTACATGTCTATAGATGTGACTGATCTTTACAGAGGTTACACTCCCAGACATGATAATATACTGGATTTTCATACATGCCATCTACATGCATACACAGAGAGGGTTCAGCAACTAGGAACTCTGTTCATAAATTGATCTGGGAGATTGAAAAAAACACAAACAAAAAAAAAACTATTCCACACTTCATCCATCAGGCACAGCCAGGGCTCCAAACCTCTCTTCTCAGATTGAAAATCAAGTGTTCTAACCATTCGACCACCGCAACAGTCAGTATCAAATTAAAATCTGCTCTTCTTCATAAGAAGATGAAGACAGATCTTTACGAAACCTAAAAATGGTCTGACCAGGCAAAACAAAAAACAAAAATGGTCTGACCAGGCAACAACAAAAAAAGATATGGTCTGACCAGGCAACAACAAAAAAAGATATGGTCTGACCAGGCAACAACAAAAAAAAGATATGGTCTGACAAGGCAAAAAAAAAACAGATATAGTCTGACAAGGCAACAACAAAAAACAGATATGGTCTGACAAGGCAACAACAAAAAACCAGATATGGTCTGACCAGGTAACAACAAAAAACAGATAATCATTGTCTGACCAGGCAACAACAAAGAAAGATAACTCCAAGCACCCCACTGTCAGCACACCCATCTTACCGTACAGCCAGCAGCGTCTGCAGACGGCCGTAGTCGCTGACCCCCAGGTTCATGAGCGCCTGAGTGCTGGCAGAGCAGACAAGGTCACACACCTCGTCCGTGACCCGCAGCAACAGCGACCGCATCTGTCCCCTCTGCTCCACCGTCAGCTGCAGTCACAGCACACCAAACATAATTGACAGCACACCAAATATAATTGACAGCACACCAAACATAATTGACAGCACATCAAACATAACTGATTGTGACAGCACACCAAACATAACTGACAGCACACCAAACATAACTGACAGCACAGCACACCAAACATAACTGACAGCACACCAAACATAACTGACAGTGACAGTACACCAAACATAACTGACAGTGACAGCACACCAAATATAACTGACAGCCACAGTGCACCAAACATAACTGACAGTGACAGCACACCAAACATAATTGACAGTGACAACACACCAAACATAATTGACAGTGACAGCACACCAAACGTAATTGACAGTGACAGCACACCAAATACAACTGACAGTGACAGCACACCAAACATAACTGACAGTGACAGCACACCAAACATAACTGACAGTGACAGCACACCAAATATAACTGACAGTGACAGCACACCAAACGTAACTGACAGTGACAGCACACCAAACGTAACTGACAGTCAAAGCACAACAAACATGACAGTGACAGTACACCAAACATAACTGACAGTGACAGTACACCAAGCATATAACTGACAGTGACAACACACCAAATATAAAGGACAGTGACAGCACACCAAATATAACTGACAGTGACAGCACACCACCAATGTAACTGACAGTGACAGCACCAAACGTAACTGACAGTGACAGCACACCAAACGTAACTGACAGTCAAAGCACAACAAACATGACAGCAACAGTACACCAAGCATAACTGACAGTGACAGTACACCAAGCATATGACTGACAGTGACAACACACACCAATATAAAGGACAGTGACAGCACACCAAACATAAGTGACAAACAGTTCACCAAAGACATGATAGGTAATGACACAGAGAATGACTCGAGACAGATACGTAAGCATCCAGTGCAAAATTAAAATCAAAACATCTGCTGTACTTAAGAAAAAGACTTCAAACAGGTAAATTCAACATTTATGAACCAATGGACCATTCTGTAAACTGCACCATCATGGATGTCATTCACTGCTTCTCTTCATTTGTGTTAAATTTGTTATTTATGAACAGTTTCTGAGTATCTGATTTCAAGACAAACCAGAGTTTGCTCCCGGATTCAAAAGTTCCAAGCAGGAGTTCATGACTTATTATTATTTCAGTAAAACCGCATCAACTGTGGCAACACCAGGAGACAAAGTGCTGTGAAAAACACTCCACATTTGACTGTCCATACTTTGGAAAGCTGATGCTTACTTGTACATGTCAAGCCCATAGTATTTGTGTGTGTGTCTACATATATATACACACACACATATATATATATATAAATTATGTGTGTGTGTGTGTGTGTGTGTGTGTGTGTGTGTGTGTGTGTGTGTGTGTGTGTGTGTGTGTGTGTGCGCGCGTGTGTGTGTGTGTGCGTATGTAAAATAAGAGTATCCATGAGGATCTCTCAGGTACACAAACATGGACCTTCACCATGTTCAGTCATGGTCTGTACCCAAATGAAGCGTGAATGGCCTCAGTTCTACCCACCCCCTTCTCTTTCTCCTCATGTTTGTCTGTTTGGTTGCCTGCTTTTTTTCTTTTTCTTTAAAAAAAAAAATAACAACGCAACATGTTTCTGCTGCCAGCTGACTCCGAGCTCACATTTCATTTTCAACATATCTATGGTCAACATCTGGCCAGCTACGTAGTGGTAAACGTATGAATAAGTGTGCAAAGCATTCTACTATTACAACTGTGGGGGGCTGTCATTCTATAAGAGTGAGGACTATGTTAATTTTCAAAGCCAACTGTTCTTTGCAAATTTCAGGTGTTTGAAATTAACAGATGGACAAAATTCCAGCGAAATGTCAAAAATACCTTCGTCTCATCAGCTGTCAGTAACGGATGTTTGGTGACATCATCATCTATATCTGCATGGGTCAAAGGCTGCTGACCCAAGACACAAGTCCTTTCCGATGGTTTTGGCGACGCAGGCTTGTACAAGTTGTTCTTATCTGACCTCTTCTGTACAGTCTTTGCTGGAAACGATTCTGTCATCTTTGGGGAAGTTGAATTTGAATAGCCACACTGCCGATTTAACGACGGCGATGATCTCTGCAACGACGAAGAAAATCTGGAACTCATGGCACTAACATCCCCGCTGGAAGTCACAGGATCTACAGAAATTTTCTTTGATGTACCAGTAGATGTGACACACACCGTGGAGTCTCCGTTTCCACCCACTCTCTCTGTTGTGTTCAGTCTTTGCTGACAGAGGTGAGGCAATTTTGGCTGGTGGGACGAGTGTTGAGGTTGACCCCGAGGTCTGTGTCCCAGAAACTGTCATCGATGCCATTGTCACCCTCTTCCTCATCACTCTGCAGCACCCTGCTACGCCGTTTGCGTGCGGGCAGGATGTCCTCCTCCTCCTCCTCCTCACTGTCCCTGCATTCTGCAGCAACACACACCAAACAAGTGTACGAGTCGGTCAAGTGGAGTCATTCAGTTTACAGCCCAGCTGACCACAGGGGCCACAGCAGGGTTGCAAACAGTTTCATCATCACGACTCTTCAAAATGCCTAAAACTAAAAACAAAATCTCAGAGAAGGCATGACACTAAAGCATACATTCAAAGCTCCTCATGATCGCAGTTCAAACACACAGTTTCTTACAAACATTTCAGTCAAATCAAATGAAAAATGGTTTACCCTTTCGTGACATGTCATGAGGTGACAGACACCAAGATAGCGATTCCCATCAATTGTGCTGTATGTATGTCACGGCAGCATAAAAAGAAAAAAAACTTCTCCAAATTTTTCTTTATACTGATCGATGGATGCAGTCACTTTTCACGCTTAATAGGTGCTGAATTTTTTTTTTTTTTTTACATTGAACAGTGTTGCTTATAATTTCAACATGCCTCCGAAAGAGAAATGGTAATGTTTTTGATTAACAGACAGACATGAATGGAGACAGTTATTTTCAAAATGACGACTCATGTTCACATGCAATGGGTCACTTGATGTGCTACATCTCAAAATAGTCTGAAACTTTGTTTTCCTTTTTTTTTTTTCAGGTTCAAAGCTTATCTATTTTTTTTCATTTACTCTAAACATTTTGCCCTGAAATATGTACCATACAGAGACATAATACACGTACTGCTGTAACTGAAATGCATTGATGCACATGTTAAATTTGACACTCCCTCTCCTTTTTTTGTGCCATTCAATCTCCTGTGACCAGTCAATAGCATTTTTCCAAAGTGTTCATTCTGCTGTGCGCAGGTACACCAGTAATCTTTTAGCAGCAGACCCAGTTCCATCACCCCAAACAAAGGCTGTCAGTTCAAGACTGCTGTGAGGCCATCGGCCAGAGGGGTTCCTTCCTGTCATCACTCCCAAGTCTCCAGGGTCACGTTCAACAGTGCTTGTTCTCAGTTAACTTACACACGACACCTCCACCATGGACCCCTGCTGAGATCTATAATCACTTTCGTAATCATCCAACAGACATGGCGACTGTCAATGGGCCCCTTTAACAACTCCCACTATAATTCTGCCAACACTGGGCACTGACATACTCATCACAAATAGGTTCCCCCCCCCCCCCCCCCCCCAAATTTATGATACTAAGAATATCATTTTACCTTCTGGCGGTACCAAACAGCAGCAGAAATGCTGAATACAAGTTGTCTCCAGCATATGGCTATGACTATTCCTGAAAAGTGACAACTCACCAAAGCTGATAATGGTTCAGTATTCAGAATTCAAATCAGCCTACAAAAAATGGATAGGCTGAAATAAAAGTTATATATATACCTGTCCTGTTTGCACTGTCAGTAGTACTCTTCGCTGTGCTAAATCCATGAAGTTCATCATCCAGATAATTTTTTGAACTGGATGTATGAAAATGAAAAGACATACCTCCTTCTCTGGCGACTTGAGGTCTCTTTCTTTTCTGTTTAGGGGTCACTGAAAACATAATGGAACAACAATGAAACATGACTACACAACATCATCACAAACTGTATGAATGGATACACTCTCTCCTTTCACTAATGATAAATTTGTTTGGATTACAAATCACACACAGACTA
>JADBJO010014282.1:45199-48370 GCA_016801955.1 Conus betulinus | reverse complement strand
GCTGATTCAATTTATGTTTGGGATTGAAATGATCTCTAGTGCAAATTGTGTATGCATCTTCTTGGTGATAATGTGATTGTTGCTTCCCTCCCTTCCTGCTTTGGAAAAAAAGATTTGGTTTACTTTTTCTTCTTCTGTGTCTTTTTGATGTCACTAATCAAACAAAGAATCCCAACTCTGTGGTAAAAAAATTGTAGTGTACGGTAAATGTATTGCAACCACATGTCGTCAATGTGATATTTGAGTCACTGTATAACGAGGGCTTGTTTGCTGCGTTGCTCATTATTATGATGACGGTGGACGCATTTGTTTAGTTGTTGTATTAAATATAAAAAGTGATTAGACCAAACTCTGAGACAAAAGAAAGGACATGAAGTGATGTATCTGAAGAATATGTGAAGGCCCTCTCCACGTCACGTGACCACTTTTGTCATGCCAATCCTGGAGAGTCTTGATGGTCCTCTCCAACCTTTCCTCTGTACAGGGAAAAAAAAAATCACGAACTGACTGACCTGGAACCAATTTTATTGTCAGATTAACTCATGGTTGTACTGACATCTAAGAAAACATTATGAACAGAATGTCAACGTTTTTCATTTAATGAAAAAGGAACATGATTAACACACACACACACACACACACACACACACACACACACACACACACACACACACACACACATACACACACACACCTACACACACACACACACACACACACACACACACACAAACACACACACACACACACACACACACGCCGAAAAATACAACATACACACCGTCTATACGAACACACCACACACCCTCACACCCCTCCCCACAAACCACCACACCACCACACCAGACCACCCTACACACAAACACACACACACCCTCATACACTAGCATACGTACACACATGTAACTCTCTCTCATGCACACAACACTCACAACCACACACACACACACAACACACACACACACACACACACACACACACACAACACACACACACACACACACACACAACACACCACACACACACGGATACTCGTGCGCATACACACACATACACATACACGCATACGCGCGCGCGCGCACACACACACACAAAATAGAAAAAGACACACAAAAAGAATTTCTCCCCATTATGTACAATCTTGTATCCCTTTGTATCTTTGCCACTCTCTCTCTCTCCTTCTAAGTGTTGTCCCCCATTTGAGTCTTATCCTTACTATCTCCTCCGTTTGCAAGGACAACTCGTTCAAAACATCAAAGCAAGGAAAAATAATAGACGGAATATCAACACAGCACAGACATATTAGACGGAAACATTTCTCTACACACACACACACACACCCACACACACCCACACACACACACACACGCACACACACACACACACACACACACCAACAGCCATATATACTGGTATCCACAACATCAATTCTATGTGACCACATGTACAGCCAATACACGGGGTCCAAGATCATCAGACTATGAACTTGCTGACATATTACTCGTAAGAGTCGAACAGGCTTACGGGTGTATATGGATGGGGAAGGGGGAGGAGAAGGGATGAAGGGAATGGGAGGGGGGAATGAAAAAACCCTGCTCTACGTGCAGATTAGACGCCGAAACATACTGATATGGTGCATGCCTAGAATAAAAATTTAACATTTCAAAAACATTCACGAATTGGAAAAAAAAAAAAAAAAAAAAAAACACTTGTTGGGGAGGGGGGCCAGTGTGGTGAGGGTGGGGCGGGGGAGGAGTTTAAAATATCTAAACCCCCCCCCCCCCCCCCCCCAAAAAAAAAAAAAAAAAAAAAAAAAACATGATGTGGGTTGGACACATGTCATGCTACAACTTCCCTGCCAATTTTGTAATGGAAGGTCAGAGTTCGGAGTTACAGTAAAGGTCAAGTAGTAACGAAGTTTGAACAGATGAAAATCGCCCTGGCTCTGTGGAAAAAAAAAAAGTTTTTTTAATGTGAAAAAGATGGTTTTATCCTGGAATTTGGTATCAGTAAATTAGTCGATGCCATATGTCAGCAAAAAAATAGCAGAATGATGCATGACTTGTGGACTCCTTGTGTTTCTACGCCACTGGTAGGGCACAAGGATTTTGGAGTGAAAAGTCTAAAGCAGACGACAGGAAAATGAATTGTCAGGTGGATCGTGTTTACATAGAAAAAGAAACGGACATGAAACCTGCCTCAGAGTCAGGTATGGTGTATGGGTCAAGGGCAGGACTGTCTAATGAATATGTTTTGGTACTGGTTGATCCTCTGAGAAATCCAGGCCGAGCTTTGAGTGTAATAGAGAATATATATAGCGTTTGGGGCCTAAACTGTAACTGTGGAGAGGGACCTAAGGTAGCGTAGAGGAGGGGGGGGGGGGGGGGGGGGGGGGGGCAGAATGGCCTGGGGAGAGGAGGAGGGGCATGACCAACATCAAGGGCGGAATAGACCTCACTGTTAACCACCACATTGTTCTGGCATTGTTCGGGCATGACTAATAGGTAGGGCGGGAATAGACCTCACTGTTACACCTACATTGTTCTGGCATGACCACATCAAGGGCGGAATAGACCTCACTGTTCACACCTACATTGTTCTGGCATGACCACATCAAGGGCGGAATAGACCTCACTGTTAACCACCCTACATTGTTCTGGCATGACCACATCAAGGGCGGAATAGACCTCACTGTTTCACACACTACATTGTTCTGGCATGACCACATCAAGGGCGGAATAGACCTCACTGTTCACACCTACATTGTTCTGGCATGACCACATCAAGGGCGGAAATAGACCTCACTGTTCACACCTACATTGTTCTGGCATGACCACATCAAGGGCGGAATAGACCTCACGGTTCACACCTACATTGTTCTGGCATGACCACATCAAGGGCGGAATAGCCCTGACGGCTCCACACCTACATTGTTCACAATACAGACCAGGCCGGCTGCGACCGTGAAACGTCTGAATGTATGCTGTATGAAGTATACTGATATCTATCTGTCTGTCGGTCTGTTTGTCTGTCTGTCTGTCAATATATTTGTTACGTTTACCGGTGTTATCGTCTGTCTGTCTATCG
Source organism: Conus betulinus (assembly GCA_016801955.1). Lineage (NCBI taxonomy): Eukaryota > Metazoa > Mollusca > Gastropoda > Neogastropoda > Conidae > Conus > Conus betulinus. The sequence continues at coordinate 45,283 of JADBJO010014282.1, read as the reverse complement.
ATCTGTCTGTCTATCTATCTATAGCTATGTCATCTATCTATCTATACTGTCTGTATCTATCTATCTAGCTAGCTAGTATGACCA
>JADBJO010014282.1:40199-42699 GCA_016801955.1 Conus betulinus | reverse complement strand
TGTGTGTGCGTGTGTGTGTGTGTGTTGTGTGTGTATGTGTGTTGTGCGTTACGTGTGTGTGTGTGTGTGTGTGTGTGTGTGGTGTGTGTGTGTGCGTGGTGTGTTTGTGTGTGTGGTTGGTGTGTTGTGTGTGTGTGTGTGTGTGTGTGTGGTGTGTGTGTGTGTTGTGTGTTGTGTGGTGTGTGTACAACAGACCAAAATGATGGCTTCCATTTAGAAAAAAGGGAAATCATTTTACGCCGGGCAGCCTTCGTAAAAGGAGTATCTTCCACCTTGATCAGCAAAGTCACTCATGAAGGCGTGTTTTTATTCTTCCCTATTGAAATTACGTTTTTCATTCCATCGAAAACTTCGTCAAACCGATTTTCTTTCGAGTGGAGTGTCGATTGTTGACACTGTAAATGAACAATATATTTGGAGGGTGCTGAGACCTTTAATCTCACCCGAACGTTTGCATGTGTTGGGTAACTCTCTCTCCTCTCTCTCTCTCTCTCTCTCTCTCTCTCTCTCTCTCACCACACACACACACACACACACACACACACACACACACCACACACACACACACACAACATATATATATATATATATATTGTATGTGTGTGGCATATCTTTTGATACATAGTAAAATAGTAGACAGACAGATATATAGTTAGACAGAGAGACAGATAGACAGGCAAATAGCTAGATAAACAGACAGCCAGATAAACATGATAGATAGATGATATGTAACGGGGCCTATTGGCTGCGATGTGTGTGTGTGTGTGTGTGTGTTGTGTGTGGTGTGTGTGTGTGTGTGTGTGTGTGTGTGTGTGAAGAAGAGCGAGCTCTCATTAGAACAATGTGAAAGTAAACAGCGTCAACACCAACCACCCCAACAACAGTCTCCCTGGCAAGCAGCACGGAGAACTGCCCTGGCTTTACTTCTACTAGACGTGACAAATCAGCATCACAGGTTCTGACAAAGCTCGTCCTTGAAAAGGGGATATTTATTGAGGCATGGAACAGTGAACAGTCATTAAAGAACAAAGCAGGGTAACTCGTGCTCCCAGGATGAAAGACATAGCCCATACCTCCAAACGAATGATGCTTACAATATCCAATCACCCAGCAGAAATGACAACACAGAGCACACAGAACAAACAAGGAGACCTCCTCCACGAATGTTCAAGGCTTGCCCGTATACCCCGTACCTGATGCATCCACACACAGTAACAACTGCAGAAATGAACAAAAACACAAACTGACATTTCTTCAAGACTGGCACAGCCTTTTCGGTCTAGAACAGAGTCAAACAAACACACAGACGAACAGTAAGAAACACCAGTAACCTCGGTTTGATGGTTTGAAAGGATATCTTACACGAGGCAGGGAATAGTAAACAGTAATCAAAGAATACGGTAACTCTTGCTCCCTTGATGAATAAAAGACTCCCATAACTCGGTCTTGTTGTGCCTGCATTGAAAAATCCGGGAAATCCATGGAAGATCATCAACTGCAACTTCTCCGCCCACTCAAGTTCTAAACAGATCTAATTTCTTCCTTCTGTACGGATGTTACACACGGACCCCTGACAGTGGATTTAGGAGGGGGGGGGGGAGACTGCAGTAATTTGGGTCAAGTGTTGATATGAAAACCTCTCAAAATCTCACTGGTGAGAGAAGAAGAAGACCAACACGTTTTGTTGGCAGCAGAGCAGTCCAATCTGGCTGCTCCCAGGAGGTTTGGCTTCCACAGTGGACAGAAAGAGGATGACGTGATCTGGTCACAACTCCCCAGCCAAATGCACGGCACACTGTGAAAGGCAGAGGAAGCCTAGGACAGCAGAGGAAAAGCTGACCTGACGGCAACAGCCAGACGTGGACAGCGGTGGACAGCCCAGACCTTCTCCGTTATTCAGAAGGCAGCCCAGAATAGCAGCAACTGTCAGCCACGGTAGCTCTAAGCCTGGCCTGAAGTGGACTGCTGCACACACGTCAGGGAATAGTCGACAGTCTCTGGAGTCTCTAGAACTCCCGTCCTTGTCTGGGAGAGTTTGCTTGAACCATGCATTTGATCTTGACGAACAATTTGACCTTGATGAACCATGTGACCATGATGAAACCATTTGACCTTGATGAACCTTCTGACCTTTATGAACCATTTGACATTGATGGCCTGACTGAAAGTGAGGCGACCGCAGGCGGAAACGGAAACAAATGCCGAGAAGAATTCTGAGTGAGTCCACCCAAAGCAAGGAAAAAAACAAGTTACAAGACAAAACACGACGCGTTTTGACCTTTTAGGTGGTCTTCTACAAGCAAGATAAACAACATTCAGGACAATCAAAAAGAAGAACGAGCAATGACTTATCTTCTCATATCAGGCGCAAGTTGTTTATCTTACCTGAAGAAGACTCAAGAGCTCGAAATGTGTCGTGTTTCGTCTGTAACTTGTTTGCTCTTCCCTTTGGCGGACTCACTGAAAGTTATTCTGGAACTTTATGAGCCCTTCATATCAC
>JADBJO010014282.1:0-20143 GCA_016801955.1 Conus betulinus | reverse complement strand
ATAAATAAGCATTTTCCTCTGCTTCAAATAAAACCAATCATATGTCTGCCAGTAAACTAAAACTCAACATTTTACAACAGAGCAGGTCAAATAATTCATGATGATAAATCAAATGATAATGACCTAGAAGAATTTCAAAAGTGCTGCATGGGAAAAAATATCCATTCAGATTTTGACATCAGCCTTCCGGATGTCATTCTGTTTTCGTGTCACTTAGGCGATTAAAAACAGACAGCCACTTGTGGAATTGACGGTATAGATGGTAAAATTCTAAAGCTCTCTGTATCCATTATCGCAGAAATGTAAACTTACATTTGCAACCACTGTATAGATAAACAATCCTTTCCAGATACTTTAACAGAAAAAGCAAAAATTATACCAATATATAAATCAGGAAACACTACTGATTCATCAAATGATAGACCTATTTTGATTTTGTCTGTTCTTTCTAAGCAATTAGAACGCCACTTTAATAAGTGTCTCCATTTCCATGCAGTAAAATATGATTTCATCCACCCAAATCAATCAGGGTTAAGAAAAATCATTCGTGCCACACACAGTGCTAAATAAACTAATAGATATACGGCTCTTAAACATGAAATACAAACAATTTTTTTAGGAAATCTTTTTGTAGATTTAACAAAAGCTTTCGACGTTATAAATCACGAACTTTACTCAGAAAACTAACTTTTTTATAAGCTATCATACAAAAACACTGAAACTGATTTCATCTTTTCTGTCCAACAGACAACAAATTGTGTCCGTAAACACAAACAAAACCAATTTTCTTCCCAACACAAATTGGAGTCCCACAAGGGTCAGTATTAGGTCCTCTATTGCTTTTATTTTATACCAATGATCTGGAATTGTACTGAAAATAAACAGCAAAATGTTCGCTGCTGATACAACTTTAGACACAAGTAATTGTGACGCCCAACAGCTTTGCAATGACATCAAAGAAAACATCAATCTTTTGGTTAAATAGACACGATTTAATCACATGACTCTCCATCCTCAAAAAACTAAATTCATGATGATATCTACAAAGACAGAAACGTCAAACTCTAAGTCAAAATCTACCAGTACTTTGCATTTCTAAGGAAACAACGATGAAGTATCCGGTTACAAAGGCTTAGGAATACCATAGATAATAATGTAACTTGGTCAAAACGCTTAGAGCTTTTTTTTTTATCTAGAAATGTTGCAAGAAAACTACATCTTCTAGAAAGGATTAAGGACTTCTTAAATTTGCATGCAAGAAAGCTATTTTTTTCACTTTTATATTCAGCCTATTATCGACTATGACTGAACTCTACGCAAATTGCATTGATTATCCTGTGCCATTAATGTGTTTTTCAAAGCATTTCATGGGTGCATTTATGCATGTCTGCTCCATTGTCTGCTTTACTTGAAAACCAGCAACCCATTCATACGGCGGTCAAGGAAACAAAAGTCACTAAGTTAGGGATGGGACAGGCAGAAGGCAGTGTACTGCTTGTGTGCTAGTTAGCAGAACTCAAAGAAACCGAGGAATGAGAGAAATATCAAGACCACTTGAAGCACCTCTACCAAACTGCCATCACTTCAGAACTTGGAAGACATCGTCGAGAATGGTCAGAAGGCAAAACCAACGCAGAAATTCAGATGCCGGTAGAAGACCTTTGCACAAAAGAACATATTTTGATATACACTGACGATTCTGTCACCAAAGTATGTCAGACTGGGTATACACAGTGAAGCAACATGGCCCAACTGTCCAGGAAGACAATGGTGCGCACAGTTTAACAACTTCAAGTCTAACAATGGAGGTAAAAGCAGTGACACAATCTCTCCACTGGCTTACATGCACAATCCAGTTTCAGACTCAACAAGCCATGATACTGACTGACTCTATGAACTTACTTGAGAAAAAGAAAAGTGGAATGGGAAGCCCTGCTTGGAATGAACTCATGCCCAGCCTTCTATTGGAGACACTCATATGGATGTACTGCCCTGGACATGCTGGAGGTAAATGAAGCGAGAGAGCAGACACGCTGGCTGACAAGGCAACAGTGGTGGTTGTCCATCGGATCCGATGATGACATTTACGTTCTGCAGCTCTCATCGATGCACGCGAAGGTGGCTCTGCAGTCCTAGCCTGGAGGCGCAGGGTCTCGAACAGTGGGGGCATTGGAAGTCCGTTGTTGTGATCACTGCTGATGCAGCCCTGTGTCGCTTTTCTCTGGCATCAGTGAGCTTCTGGCGTCATGCTTCTTCGTAGTTGCAGCAGCTTTGTTGACTGAAACTCTCCATTTTGGTCTGTCCATAGCACGCTCCTCCAGTTCTCTCGGCTTGACGTGACACCACTGGATGTTTGCTTTCACAGTGTCTTTGTATCGCAGCTTTGGGCGGCCTTGGTTTCTCTTGCCGAGCTGTAGCTCACCATACATCAGGCGTCTTGGCATCCTAAACTCCTCCATATGGATGACATGCCCCACCCATCGAAGTTTGGCCTTGATGAGCATGGACTCAACGCTGGTGGAGTTGGCACGTTCCAAGACCTCCAGGTTGGTGATGTGGTCCTGCCAGCTGATTCCGAGTATGGAACGGAGCGCTCGCATGTGAAAGTATTCCAGTTTTTTTAAGTGTCTGCGATACAGTGTCCATGTTACACAACCGTAGAGAAGGGAGGGGAGTACCACCACATTGTAGACCAGTTTCTTTGATAGTCGGATACTGTGTTGATTGAGCACTCGGGTGCGGAGTCTGCCCATTGCCTGGCTAGCCTTGCTGATTCTAGAGATGATTTCTTTATCCAGGGAGCCATCACAGGAGATGGTGCTTCACAGGTACTTGAAATGTTCGACATTGGCAAGTGGTGTGTCGTCGATGATAATGCTGGGTGCAGGTGGGTGGGTGTTTGGTGCAGGTTGGTGAAGCACCTCCGTCTTGCTGAGACTGACAGTCAGGCCGAAGAGTTTTGAGGCCTCAGAGAAGCGATCTAGCATCATCTGCAGGTCGGATTCTGCATGGGCCACAAGGGCGCAGTCATCAGCAAAGAGGACTTCTTGAAGGAGGGTTTGCATGCTCTTTGTCTTGGCAGTGAGATGACACAGGTCGAAGAGGGAGCCATCCAAACGGTAGCGAATGTAGACCCCTTTCTCCAGGTCGCGGACGGCATGGGACAGCATACAGGTGAAGAACACATTAAATAGGACTGGAGCTAGAACACAGCCCTGTTTCACACCATTGGTGATTGCAAAGGCTTCCGTCACATTCCCGCCAGAGAGGACCTGGCCAGCCATGCCATCGTGAAAAAAGCCTGATCATTGATATAAACTTTGGCGGGCATCCGATGCGCTCTAGGACTGTCCAGAGGGCCTCTCTATGACCGTGTCAAAAGCCTTGGTCAGATCTATGAAAACAGAGAAAAGGGGCATGTTTTTGTTCAATGCACTTCTCTTGAAGTTGTTGGATGGCAAAGATCATATCAGTAGTACTTCTGCCAGGCCTGAAGCCGCATTGTGCCTCCACATTGTGCCTTTTAATAATGATAAAAAGTAAATCTTAAAAGCTGGGATAACAAACTTGTTTCGAGGTCTTTCCTCTCTTCAGATCCTGTGCCAAATCCCCTGCTATTGACCTCAATTGTATATATATATATATATATATATATATATATATATATATATATATATATATATATATATATATATATATATATATATATAATATATATATATATATATATGTTTGAATTGTGAGTTGTAATTCAGTTGTGTTGTGTTGCACGTGTTGTGCAAGGGGGGCCCTGTAAAGGTTGTAAGGCTTTCTTTATTAGGTATTATTATATGAGGGGTCCTACCAGGGTTGCTATTTTATATTTGTTGATAAAAATTTCCTTTGTGCCTGCAACTGTCTACGATTTCAACTCTTGCGTTCAATGTTGCCATACTAAGTTTGCATAGAATCATCCACTTTTCTGTTATGCACAGATTACATCTTTTTGTGTTATTGTTGTATGCTGCTGCTTTTCTGATTATTTTCCATGTAATGTTAAAATCTGCATTTGTTTTCTTGAGATCCCATACATGTTTACTTAACTCTGTTTGATGTTTGTATTTTTCATTCTTGAAAGATTGTTTGTGATTGGCGTACCTAGTTTTGAATTTGTTTTCTGTAATCCCTATGTATGTCTCTTTGCCGTTTTTCGTTGTCACAGTGGCTTGGTATACGATGTTATCAGAGAGACATTGGTTGTTCAGAGGGCATTGTTTTTTTGTTGTGCAATTGCAAGTTTTCCGTTTGTCACCCTCGTTTTTGACATTGGTATTCTTTTTTGTTTGACGCATCAATTATTTTTTTAAGATTTGGCATACAAGAATAAGATAGTTTGACGGTGTTTCCTATTGAATATTTCTAAAAGTTTATGGTCTTTCTGGAACGATTCTGTTAATATTTTAAAGAATTCTTTACCAATGTTGGTTTTCACCCCGACCATCATATGGTGGGTTGTACCAGGTTATTTTCCTCTTTCTGTTCTTCTTCCTGCTTCCAGTGGTACCTTTCAGGTTCGTATTTCAACTTGTAGTTGTATCCACTTTTCAACAGTGCTTCTCGGTAGTCTGTTGCTGCATCGTTGAATATTTCTTCATTGCAGGAAAGGCTGGATAACCTCTTGTTTTATCCCTTGTGGTATAGTTTTTATGATTGTTGGTGGGTGATTGCTCATGGAATTTACATACAATGGTGTATCATTAGATTTTTTGTATGGTCTGTATTGGTTTTTGTTTAGGTCTAATGTTACATCCAAGTAGTTGACTACTTTTTTGTTGGCTTCTATTGTAATTTTTTAGTTGTGGTTTTGAAACAATTTGCATAGTTCTTTCTTTTTTATTTTCTACCTCTCTAGGTGTGTTGTCCACTGCTGCCAATTGTCTCTGTATAGCCCAATTTTGTGCCCAAGTAGTTTCTGCATTTCTGACAATAGCAACAGGCCCACTATCTCGCATGTTTCTGCACCATCATATGAACCCATTGTAACGTCAAAAGTGGAATCTGCTTTTTTCACGTGAGGCTCCTTTTTATTGTACAATAGAGTTTTTTTTTTTTTGCGTGGAATATGATTTCCAATTCTGAATTTGTTATCTCAGTATATTTAGCAGTAAATTCTAAAGCTTTTCTGAGCAATTCTTCATTGATGGATGGGTAAAAATCCACAATGTCGAATGCGATAAAGGTTGCTCTGTTTTGTTTGTTTAATTTCTGGAACCATTGCACCACCTCATGTGTATTTTTCCAAAGGTTCAGTTCGAAATTGATTTTGCGTCAGCTACTATTTTTTTTTTTCTAGAATTTGCTTGCTTACCCTTCCTAGTTCAGATTTTGTGGGGTTGATCAGTCTACATGTGGGGTTGTTTTTTGAAAATTAGGTTTGTGATCTTTTAGTGTTATGAATGCTTCTCTTTTTGCCGTGGTTTCTATCCTATCACTTAGTTCTATGCGTTCCACCAGTTTCTTTTCTTCTTCTCTGATGGTAGAACATGTTTTCTCTTCAGCTCTTTTATAATTATTTTGGATGTTTTTGCTGAGGAGCTGCTCGTAATCTTTCACTTCCATTTTATAAAAATTACTGGTTTTGTCTGCTTTGACAAATAGTTTTTTTTTTTTCATGCATTATATCTCTTATATTGCTGCTCAGAGATTTTTGGAAGTTGCTATTGACTTCCCTAAATTTGATGGCAGAAATCATGATATTTAATCTTTCCTCAAAGCTCCTCATTTCTTCAATAACTGGTGGAGATTTCCATGAGTTGATACCATATGTTTCTGTCTTTTCCTGCTTTGCTTTAGGGTTTGAGGTAAAAGAAAGCTCTCCATCTTAAATTGCGTACAAATTTCTCTGTTGTTTTTTTTCAGTTAGCCTTTTTATGTAGTTCTCTGGTGTAGCATAGGGAATGTTTTTGGTTGATAGGTTAAAATTTACTTTCTCCATTCTTTCCAAAAAAAAGTACTAGCCATTACATTAACATTACATGGAAAATAATCAGAAAAGCAGCAGCATACAACAATAACACAAAAAGATGTAATCTGTGCATAACAGAAAAGTGGATGATTCTATGCAAACCTAGTATGGCAACATTGAACGCAAGAGTTGAAATCGTAGACAGTTGCAGGCACAAAAGGAAATTTTTATCAACAAATATAAAATAGCAACCCTGATAGGACCCCTCATATAATAATACCTAATAAAGAAAGCCTTACAACCTTTACAGGGCCCCCCTTGCACAACACGTGCAACACAACACAACTGAATTACAACTCACAATTCAAAACATATATATACAATTGAGGTCAATAGCAGGGGATTTGGCACAGGATCTGAAGAGAGGAAAGACCTCGAAACAAGTTTGTTATCCCAGCTTTTAAGCTTTTAAGATTTATTTTTAATCATTATTTTAGCTGCTCTTACATGGTTGAGCACTTTTTCTGAAAAAAGCTAGAAGAATACTATACTACTGACTATATATATATATATATATATATATATATATATATATATATATATATGTTAAAAAATAGTATGTTAAAAGGAAGTTTTAAAATCAACAGATCTGTTTCGAGCGCTGGCTCTCCTCAGGATGGTTTTGGGTTGCCTACTGCCGGTGTTATATGGCCTAATGTCACTGTTTTGACGTGCGGGTTGGCTGCACGTGTTGTTTGGTTTTTCAGGTTGTTTACAGTTCAGGGTGCGTTTTTTTTTTTTTGACAGCATCCTTCCCAAAAGAACACAAATTGTCCAAAATATTCAACAAGAACACCATCAAACTATCATATTCATGCATGCCTAACCTTAAAAATATAATTGATTCATCCAACAAAATGAAAAGCAACACAGCAAAGAAGGGTGAAGAAAGGAAATCCTGCAATTGTACTACAAAAGAACAGTGTCCCTTAAGCAACAAATGCCTCTATAACAACATTGTATACCAAGCCACTGTGACATCAGAAAATGAAAAGAAAACATACATAGGGATCACTGAAAATCACTTCAAAACCAGATATGCAAACCATAAACAGTCATTCAACAAAGAAAAATACAAAAACCAAACAGAACTGAGCAAATATACTTGGAGACTTAAAGACAAAAAAAATAAACTATACCATATCCTGGAAAATCATAAAAGGGGCATCACCATACAATAACATTTCAAAAAGATGCAACCTATGTTCAACAGAAAAATGGTTAATACTATGCAAACCATACTTAGCAACCCTATATACTAAAGTAGATATAGTAAACAACTGCAGGCACAAATGGAAATCGTTGTCAGCAAACGCACCCTGAACTGTAAACAACCTGAAAAAACGAATAACACGTGCAGCCAATCTGCACGTGCAAACAGTGACATTAGGCCATATAACACCGGCAGTAGGCGACCCAAAACCATCCTGAGGAGAGCCAGGGCTCGAAACAGATCTGTTGATTTTAAAACTTTCTTTTACCATACTATTTTAACAAATATACCTTGCATCCTTAAATGGATCCTCAAGCATAGGCTCAAAGATTGTCCCTTACATTTTATACTGTTTGTGTATGGTTTTTAGTTTTCAACACAACATTTTTCCTCTCCACACTTTCGTTTTGTTTAATTCTACTACCTTTTGCTGGCTGCTTTGGGAGTGCTGTTAGATTCTTTTTCGAGCCCTTGGCAGTCGGAATACCACAGAATTATGGACTGTGGTGTGTCTCTATCTGACGCCAAGAGCACAGACACAATCAGCCGTGTCTCCCTGATGAGTCCGATTCAGCGGACGAAAGGCCTCGGAGCAGGCGATACATATAGATCTGTCTAAGAGAGAGATTGCGATAGTGTCCTCATGCAGCTAGTGAAAGGGTTTTCATATTTATGATGCACATTTTCCCATTTACTTCATCTTTTTTTTTTTTTTTACCCTCTCAATTTCAAATCTTTGCCAAATCATTACTGTAATGATGGAAGAATTGTTAACCTGCACTTATTTTCCTCCACTACTTAATTGTTCAGCATATATATATATATATATATATATATATATATATATATATATATATATATATGTGTGTGTGTGTGTGTGTGTGTGTGTGTGTGTGTGTTCATCAGTGGGGTGATGGCAGCGTGTTAATTAGAGAGTCCACGTACATGGGTGTGCAAGCGTTGGTGTGTGAGAGAGTATGTGTGTGTGTGTGTGTGTGTTTTTTATGCGTGTGTGTGTGTGTGTGTGTGTGTGTGTGTGTGTGTTGGGAGGGGGGGAGGAGGATAAGTTGTTGTTCTTATTGCAATGTGTATGTGTGCTTCCGCGCGTGTGCGCGTGCACGTGATGGTCTTGTTCTTGTCCTTAATCCTGAGTCATCCTCTGAACATTCACGCACGCAGTCACTACACACACTCACACACATACACACGTGCACGCGCATGCACACACACTCCCACACGTGCGCGCGCACACACACACACACACACACACACACACACACACACACACACACAGACATACAAACGTGTGCGCGTACGTTCGCTCGCTCCTAACCACACACATATACACATGCGTGCAAGTACGCGTCCACACCCACACACGTGCGTACACACATGAACACATAAATGCACACACACGCACATGCGTACACGCCTACAATACAAAGACATACACATACACACAGATATGTACACATGTATGTATGCAGATCCGTGTGCTCACACAACCCCACAAATTATACTCACACTTACACACACACACACACACATACACATGCACAGGCGCTTCTACACACGCAAGCACACGCGCACATACATGCAGGCACGCACACACACACACACACACACACACACACACACACACACACACACACACACACACACACACCACACACAACACACACCAACATGCGTGCACACAGATACACACCAACGTGTACACCCGCATGTGCGCACAAAACATACACACGCACAAGCGCGCGCGCGCGCGCGCACGCGCACACACACACACATGCGCCAACGCACACACATGGGCCCATGCCCACACATCATGCACACATGTGTACATTCACTGCACAAATATCAAAAAAAAAAAAAAAAAGAAAGAAAGTAAAGAAAAAAAAAAAGCATGGTAGGTAGGCACTCAAGGTCTGACCAGCGTGTTGGGGGCTAAAGCGCAGGTCAGGCATCCGCTGAGTCGTAGCGACGATACCTCTTCTTCAATTCTCTCATCTTATGTTAATTCATTTATCCATCAGCTTAAAATCATGCACAGTGTGGTCTCAAAACTTAGCGGATGTGGTGTAGCGTATATGGACTAGTCCGCACGCAGTGACGCCTCCTAGATGAAACTGAAACTGAAACTATCAACATCTATTAATTTCACATCTTCAATTCATTTCTTGACATCATTATCATTAAACATTGCACAATAATCATTTTACTTTTCATTGTTCCACACAAACTTAGTTACTTTACTTATGGTACAATGGGCCGAGGTGGGTTTCAATTCATTGGACTTTGGTACTTTAAAAAACATATCTACAGGCATATGTTTTGATTCAGTTCTAGGAATACCTTCCAAATACGAACCCGCAGGAGACATACATTTCAGATACAATAAAGTAATCAACAGCACTAAATCCATTATAGGCAATGCGAGTGAACTCCCCCTCCCCCAACCCTCATCATCCAACACAAGCCCATTCATTACAATTAGGTTATATTGATCACATGTGTAAAGTAAATATTTACCAAATTTAGTTGTAACACCATCCTTTGACTCCCTACGATATCTACTAAACAGCTTCAAATCTCTGCATTTTCACCAATAAAAGTCGTCAATGGAGTAATCAGAAACATTACCACTGATTGTTTTGCATTCAAATCTCCAAAAACAATGATAGGTAGTTCGCCATTTGTTTCCAATAAATCAATGATGCAGTTGTCAAAAAAAACCATAAACCATTATCAATTTCAGTATCGGCATAAAAGACAGTATTATTTTGAAGGTAGGATATACAGACCAATGAAAAAGCAGTCAGAAGAAAGACCTGTTAGTAGTTTCGAAACCCCGAGAACCAAGCAGTTGTCATATTCAATTGTGATATATGTGATAAATCCAGTCAGCATTTTCTTTACAAGAAGTGCAGTTCCACCTGACAATCTAGCAGCAACGGAATCAGAAACTTGAACACAAGGTAACATTTATATATTATGACAAAGAAACAAGTTATTTGGGAAGGAATCTGAAGAAGTTTCAACAAAAAGAATGAAATTATAAACAAATATAAAAGAGCAAACCTCACGATCATACACCGTTGACAAACCTTCCACATTTTAAGTCAGAACCATAATGCTTTAGCATATTTGAAATGCCAGATTGTTGAGCCGTGGGGTGATTTGAAACACAGACATCGCCAAATTCTGGAGGGGGCAGGGGCTGTACGAGGAGTGTGTCTAGGGCCTGTGTGGGAGTCAATGTGTCTGTCAGGTGTATTTTTGCAACATTTGCCTCTGCTTCAGGTTTGCGGTGGATGGCATGGTGATTTGACTGGGGTTTCGTTTTCGTATGAAACCTGAGGAATGATGTAATAACAGGTAGGGGACTGGTCACTAACTAAAGCAGACTGCTGAGACTGAAACACGGGCTGAGAAAAAAGATTGGCTTTCCACATTGTCGGAGTTCCACGTATCCACTTAGTCTAGAATGGAGGAATGGTCAGCTGAGACAATTTTACTGGACAGCAAGCAATTCAATTTGTCCATTGTCGTAAGCACAGTATGGGCAAGTAAACCAGCATGAGTATACACACTGGTTTTATGAACATGCACTGACCAGTGGAGGAGTGCTGATCACACTGGAAGCCGTGGTGGCGCAGGAGAATGAGGTGGCAGTTTTCTGGTGGACGGCACTGGCCTCTGGATCAGGCGCGAGGGTTTCTTGGATAGCAAGATCCAGGTCATGTGGAGCAGCAGCACTGTCACTAGGGATGGAAGGATCGGGACTTGGTGAAGCTGTCTGACGGACACTGGACTTGTTTACCGGCATTCTCTGAGGACATGGCGTTGGGGCTGAAGAGGAAGGGCAGGGCGCAGGTCGGGACGTTGGACAGAGTGCAGAGCAAGAGGGTCCGTAGCTCTGCTGAGCTGAGGCATGTGGACGTCTGAGGGCAGGAAAAGATTTCATATCAGAGAGGAGGAGGTGGGCTGACGGGCTGATGCGGGTGGTTTTTAATTTCGGTGTGATGGCTTTGCAGAGAATGTCGCCTTTTAACACGCTATCCATGGCGCTGCTCTCATCTATTGTCATGAATATACAGGCGTCCATTGCGGAAGAAGGCATGGCGACCATTTTCCTTCTCACGTCGATGATATTTTGCTGTCTGTTTGTAAGATCGCCACGCACACGAATGTTCAGCGTGTCAGCCAAATCCTTTCTGCTGTCCTTTTCACTCAGAACTGACAGTTTATCACTCCATCTGTGTAGTTTGCAATGAGGGGACGTGCGTAGGCAGAGTGATCTGTTATCCGACCTACACGATGAGCCCGTCCAACATCATCCAGGGACCAAGTCTTGCAGGGGTTAACCTGTTCAGAAGATGAACAACCTTCCTGGCGCAATCAGAATAGCTCACGTATTCTTCCTCGTAGATGTTGAAAATTTTCACGTTGTTTTGTCTGGAAAACGCTTCAAGCTTTCAATATCATCGTCCACATTCTGACATGCTCCTTTAAAGTAATCCATCCAGTCCAGACTTCCTTACTTTTCTCCCTATGAAGAAGGGCATAGGGATCGAAATGTTGGGAAATCAAATCTCACCTTCAGGACCAGCTACCACATTCAGGTCAGTTTGACCCTTTTTCCTCTTATCCAGTCTACGACTTGGGTATATTTGCTTTCAGGAGAAGCACACTTCTCAGTCAAAACTTGCACGGTCTCGTTCAATGAGTGATATGTCCTTCCATTGTATGAGAAGATCAGAATATGTAGGTCCTGGGTTTGCTTCCACGTCCATGCACTGCAGCAAGAAACGGGCGAGAAAAAAACAATCACAAGAGAAGCTGCCACACATCCGAATCTTGCCGCAGCACGGGTAGAGCGTCGCGAAAAAACCAAAAGAGCGAGAAAAACAGCGATGATTAGTCCATGTGAATGTTGTGTTGACCTCTGCTGTGCATGTCAAAGCCACGAAGAATAAATCGTATTCCTGTAACCTTAGACATACAGACATGGAGTCTCTTCAATGTCCAAAACAAAACAGTCAACTGAAACACACTACAGCGAGAACGGAACTCTATGAAACTTGCAGGCATGATGGATGGTACCAAAAGCACTAATCTTGCACATTTCTGTAACTTGAAACGTAATTGAACTTGAAGAATTGGCAGTTAATTACCGACACTCAACATACTGCAACTGTCTCGAACTTGAGCTTGCACTCACCCCCCTGAGAGAGAGAGAGAGAGAGAGAGAGAGAGAGAGAGAGAGAGAGAGAGAGAGAGAGAGAGACAGACAGACAGACAGACAGACAGACGGACGGACGGACAGACAGACAGACATATATATATATATATATATATATATATATATAATATTGAATTATAAACAAAGCTTGCTCTTATGTCTCAGATTGTAGAAATAAGGGGGGTGGGGGTGGGGGTGATAAGCCTTCATAGATGCAGTGGTAGATGATTCTGCCTAACTGACAGTATGTGCTTGAGTAGGTGAATGGGGAATAATAATAATAATAAATGCTTCTTAAAATGCTTCTTTGGTGAGTTTTTTTGAAAACGCAACAAAATACTACTACGGTATTGCACACCAGCCTTTTTCTGGTATAGCATTCTTCTTAAAACCGAAAAGGCAGAGGAGTCAAATTACCACTTTCCGCGGTCAATGAGGAGAAACAATCAGGTTTCGAAATACCGGTATCTGACCAGGAGTTATATGTTAGTGAGCTTCCTCCCCACTGGAGATGGTCTCCCGCTTCGGAGAATATAAGCTTGCTGAAGGTTCATTTTAAGAAGCATTTATTATTCCCCATTCACCCACTCAAGCACATACTGTCAGTAGGCAGAATCATCTACCACTGCAGCTATGAAGGCTTATCACCCCCCTGTTTCTACAATCTGAGACATAAGAGCAAGCTTTGTTTATAATTCAATATTTCTTGCAGTCATTGCAACACCAAGCTGCTCTGTAAGTTGCTGGAATGGTGCTCAGTACTTATCCTTGGAATTAATTGTTTTATTGTATATATATATATATATATATATATATATATATATATATATATATATATATATATATATGTGTGTGTGTGTGTGTGTGTGTGTGTGTGTGTGTGTGTGTGTGTGTGTGTGTGTGTGTGTGTGTGTGTGTAGAGAGAGAGAGAGGGGGTGGGGGGAGAGAGACAGAGAGATAAATGGATAGATATATAGATAGGTAGGTAGAGAGATAAATATTAACATTTACAGAATGTATTCATCTCACCATAAACAACATCATCATACTTTCATCTAATTACATCTGTGAAATTCTTTGAAACGAAAAGATCAATAGGTTCACAATGCATAGCAGCGTTCTCTAATCCCCATAATTTCGATGTAGAATCTTCAGTTGGCTGCACTTGACTATCAAACAACTTGCAAGCAAAACATTTTTGACCGTGCAAGCAAGATCCTTGCAAACGCTGACAAAAGACCGATGAGTGGAGAAAAATATACCCTAATACATCTATAAGTTCACAACAGGCATGAAAACACTACCATACAACCACCGTTCTTTTTGCACTTAAATAACCACCGTTACAAAACATAAAGTTATTTTTACACAAATAACGTTCTGCTGGAGAGATCTCGCGGAGCTTTAAGATCTACTCAGCTGTTATAACAATGTGTGTTCAGCATATAGCAGTCTTATCAAATCAAAAGCATTAAGAGTCAACAAATCCCTTTATCTTTCGTTGTTAATTAACTCAATGACTAGCTTACTGATAAACGAGGAAAAATAAATCTTGAAAACTGATGAATGTGTAAACTTTACCCTTTACACGATCTTTATCTTGATTGTCCTAATTTCTGTTAATCGAGCCCAAGCTTTTTTTTTCAAGATCAAAGAAAGCTGTATATATCTTTTGATTATAAGAAAACCGTGTTTGAAGAGAGCCAGCCAGAAAGCTACTTACATTTTTTTAATTATAAGAAACCGTGTACCTGCACGTGCAAAGCGTCGCTAGCCCGGTTAGGTATGGTATGAGTTACATACAGGACAGCGATCACATGTGACACTGTCACCAGAGACCGAAGAGTATACCGGGTGTGGAGTGACAGTGGTTCCCGTGTTAAGAATTCCTGATCAAATGGCCAGCAGTCACCTGTCTGCATTCTGCAGAGCCATGTTCATTAAAAAGAAATCTCTACCATCAATAATCAAAAAATTAAAAACTTGCCTTGGGTCTTGTCTTACAGAGACAGATGAAGAGACCATGTCTGACTGATCTGACACGAAAGAAGAAATCGTGCGCAACAAATACATTGCTGCCTGTTAATTTAGATTTGGTTTTATGGATGCTGACTTTGTTGAAAGAGCAGCAAGCAATAATGGGGCAGCCAGGTTTCGAATTCAACTTTGGCACATGGTCAAATTCAACATTATAGGTAATGTTTGCTGGCAATCATGTATCTTTCCCTTAGCCTGTTCATTTGACCCTTGCTTTGGGCCTGGGACACCATAGAAATAAGATTGTTATGTTTAGAACAACACTTTAAATCATCTGGGATACTTTTAGAACAACACTTTGAATCATTTGGGTTTTTTCTCAAGTTTTTCCACTTGAGCTAAAAAAGAAAAAAAACGAAAACGGAAACACCAACAAAACACAAAAAAAAAAAAAACACAAAAAAAAAAAGAGCTCTTCTTTGTTTAGCCCATGTTGTCCTTTCTCAAAATCTCTGCTTCCCCGCGCAGACCATGAACCCCACTACACAATACAGCAAATTGGTGCCGAAGGCCCTTTGGCCTTCTCTCTAAGTCACAAAACGTATGGTCAACTTTTTCATGACAACAGTAAATACTGGCTGCTGAAGGGGAGTCAAAGTCGTCTGCCCACTGGCCAAGGAAGCTGTCTGTCCAGTTCCTGCTGGTCCTGCAGCCTGTTGTGGTACTCTGGCTGTTTACTGTTAGCAACTAGAGATTGTTGGATCCAGGGTTCTGCTCGATGTCTTCACAACATAGAAAAACAGCATCGGAACAAAAGCATGAGGAGTAAACTGAAGGTGACACCATCAATTTCGGTTCACAGTGTCAGAATGGTGAACAGTATGGCAGGCTCCTGCGTGGCGCTCTTCAACGTAAAGGTAACGTAGTGTGGCAAAATGGAGCCCACGTGACGCCCTGAAGACAAGAGGGGCTGAAGGCGGGCACCAGCTAGACTTGCTGACAAAAGTACAGGTTGTCACTCTACGTCAGTCCCCCACAGTAGAACAATGGGACAATTACACAGTGATGCACATTCTGCAGGTTGCTTGTCACGTCTCCCAGAGAGAGAGAGAGAGAGAGAGAGAGAGAGAGAGAGAGAGAGAGAGAGAGAGAGAGAGAGAGAGAGAGACAGACAGACAGACAGACAGACAGACAGACAGACAGACAGAGACAGAGAGAGGGGTGGGGAGGGAGGGGGGGAGGGAGGGAGGGAGATTTTGTCCAATTTCATTAACCCTCCTCTTCCGTCGCCTCTGCTCCCACAATTTCTTGACAGTTCAATAGGCAGCACATCAGTTTTCCTCTTCACTCAAACAAATCGATCTGAAGGTTTTGAGTTTGGTCCTCATTTAGGGTATCGTATTTTTTGTATATTTTTTCCAACTCTCTCTCTCTCTCTCTCTCTCTCTCTCTCTCTCTCTCTCTCTCTCTCTCTCTCTCTGTGTGTGTGTGTGTGTGTGTGTGTGTGTGTGTGTGTGTGTGTGTGTGTGTGTGCTAAAGATTGAGAACTCAGTTCAAGCCAATCACACACAAGTACAGAAAAAGAGATTAACGAACGTTTGAACTGAAAAGGCAGAAATCTTATTTCCGGTGAAATCTCTCAACCATATGCCGCTTCTATCAGGTCAAATGACTATAGCCCAAGTGTCACCACATAAACACTGAGAAAGTCAATTACTATAGCCTAAGTGTCACCACATGAACACTGAGAAAGTCCAACGTGGTCAAAGATTTTGTTTGAAGAAAATGTCTGCATGGTGGACCCCTTCACCCAGCAAGCCAGCCAGAAGCACGCTGTATACTGTGCCTGAGAAACTTAAGGGAGTTGTTACTTCTTTTGATTCTCCTATCAATCGTACAAATGCATAATCATTGTTTGTGCAACTCCTGATTTGTGAGATACTGCTGACACAATGGCCCTGTTCCGCCCATATTTCTCCATTGGTATTCTCTTCATTAATCGTGTCTTTCAGTATGACTTTAATCTGTTCCATTTGAGCCTAGAACTTGCGACGTGGGGGCATAGCCCATGTTTTTTTTTTTTTTTTCGAGAATGTGACACATTCCATATCTCCTAGCATTTCTGTTGGAAACGGGGTTTTTTCCTTTAAATGAGCTTTGAGCGCTTGTGTGAAACAAACTGAGTTTTCATCCTTTTATATTATGCACGGGCTTATGTCGTGTGTGTGTGCTGCTGTCTCTGAGGCATAGCTAGAGAGAGAGAGAGAGAGAGAGAGAGAGAGAGAGAGAGAGAGAGAGAGAGAGAGAGAGAGAGAGAGAGAGAGAGAGAGAGGTTTGAAACAAACGTCAGAAGCATGACTTGATCGGTCTTTGATAACAGATGTATTTATCAATGATTTCCTTTATATATTTATTATTGACTTATTTATCCATTTATCTATTTATATATCTACTTGTTTGTTTGCTTATTTAATTATCTAGTTATTCATTTCTGCATTTATTCAATATTCAAGCATTTATTTCATTATTCATATTCATTTAGTTTGCGTACTGTTTAGATTAACATTTTCTTTGCTTCACAAGTTGTGATGTTAGTATTCTTATCACCCTCTGTTCTTGTGCCTGTCCTCGTCGCTGTGTGGCCACAGTCCACAGGTAGAGAAGTGGGTTGAGGCAGAGTTGAGAGGTAGCAGGAATACAACTAAGGCGTCATGGAGTTTGCTGAATCCAGTGACATGGTGTGAAGACATCATTGTCACTAATCCGAAGCAGAACCAGCACACAGCGTCTGTCATCGCCACTTTGCCTATTATGTGGGCTGAGGAATAATAGGGTCTCTTTGCAGATTCCAGTGTTATTCTGTATTTAGGTGTTTGCCTGTAGATAGCAGTCTGACCAGCAATAATCATCACTGATAAAATACAGTTTGCTGTTACAGTAACTGTGAACCATCTGAAACTTTGGTTCGATTCGTATTGATCAAATAATGCCAGACGGCACAAACCAGACTGTCCACAGAGTCCCCAGTGTGACAATCCAGGAAAAAATGGTATGAACGACAACAAGAGTCCGACAATCCATGCAGATGTACAAGCTACTACAGTTATCTTTTTATGATAATGTAACGACTGTTCCATGATGCAAAGTGTAAATATATGATCTAAAACGATGAGCCAAATGATCAAAATGGACACTTCACTAGACAAAAGAGATATCAAGGCAGTCAACTTGCAAGTCATACTGCTAGTCCAGGATTGTTCAGTTTGGATGTACATTCCGTGAAACAAGGCATCTGACACAAGGCCAATGCTGACATGAATTCCCATTAGAATATTGGCAAACTGAAATGAGAGATGGCAGTCACAAAGCTGCTTCCAACCATGCTACGGGTTAAAAACAAAATCATACAACAAAGCAAATTGCCTAAAATGGCACATAAACTGATCAACCAAAAGAAAGCCTTGTATATCTGTGTTGGTATCAGTGTTGTACATGAAGGAAGTATAGTGTCAGGTGCAAAACAATTCAACTTGTCTAACCGTTTGGGGAGTATATTTTCACAGCAAAATCTGTAGTTTGATGATGAAAAAATCTGTTTAAATGTGTTGACCCAGAATACACGTCAAACGGAAAATATGCCACTGGGTTGCCCTGTATGTCCAATTCAGTTAGTAGTGGAATGTTCTTGAAACCAACGGATCCAATGACTCGGATGGCAGAAAAAGAAACATTCAAATACTTCGCACGAGGAAGATATGCACAAACAATATTGTTCACTGTCGTTTAACGTGTATTTGAAGCATCAACTTGCCTCAAGGCATAGTGAATGGTTTTGACATGCGTAATTGTTACTTCACTGAGAGGGTTGTGTTTCAGTTGCAAACTGTGTAAATTAGGTAACAATAACAAAGCACGTACATCGACAGTTCTCAATTGATTGTTTGCAAGATCTATGAACTGCAAATTTTCAAGCTTTATATGTGAATATTAACCAGAGAGCAATAAGACAAATGCAGGCGGACAAGGTATGATATTTGGTAAAATCACTCGGTGACATCATCGAACCTGTGGCGTCAACGTATCGAAGGTAAAGAAAACGGTCAACAGGAAAAGAATGACTGCACATGAAGGAGTGACCTTGGCACAGACAGCCTGGAGGACAGGTCCTGTCACACATCAGTTCATCATCCCGCTGTGGACACTGACCCCACCCATCACACAGATTGTCTCTATGCACACACGCTCTGGAAGCTCGACAGACATAGAATCCAGGACATCAATCGCTCACACTCCTGTTCATCCTCCTCTCCATAAGTACAGTCTGAAAATCCATTGCATCGAGTGTAGACAGGAAGACAGTTGAACAGCTCAGCAGTACAACGGTAATGGCTGTCAGGACAAGATTCGTCAGTTGTCATCACCTCCTGAGTGAAATATCCAGTGCCATCCAGGTTGATATATAAATCGTCCTGTCTTGTCTCCATCACTGGCCTTACTGCAGTAGGGACATGGGATGCTCTTATCTTCAGCACAGTTTGTCTCATCTGAATCATCCACACAGTCTGAAAAGTCGTTGCACCGTTGACTATGTAGCACATACTGACCATTGGAACACAGAAATCCATGATGTGGATGATGCTCACAGAACGACTCGTCACTGTTGTCTGAGCAGTCCTGACGGAAGTCACACGCTAATGTGAACTGTACGGTTGTGACGTCATCATCACACCTGAACATGGCGTAAGTGGAGAATGTGATTCCATCAGGAAAGAGTTCCTTAGACGTCTGCTGATCAGTCACGTTCGGCACCGTGCAGAACAGTGAAACTCTTGGATTCCCACAGTGGCTGTGAACGTCACATGACAGAAATGCGTGTGTGATGTGGTTGTTTGGACACAGAAACAAAAACTGTGACGTATCTGTTAATCTGTTTTGGAGTGACTGTTTGCGTGTTAGAGCGATGTTTGAAGAACACTCCATGACTGACTGCGATTTTATTTCGCACAGTGCACGTGCGTAATCCATAGATATTACAGTTCTTAGTAAAACAGCAATTGATTCAAAAACATACTGGTTCAAGATTCTTGAGGGAGCGTACATACCTTTTACAACAAGGTGGTTTGTATAGTAGATCAAAGTATTATCTGACCATCTGCGAACCTGCTGTACCAAAACAGTTGTTCGACCCAACCTGTGGTGTAACCAAAAGCTGTGTTTTCGGACATGAAAAACTTTTTGAAGAATATAAGAGAGTCCCTCTGTTCCCTCCTTGTTTTAATTGAAGCCAGTATTCCCCCAATTGTTTGACATTCATAAGAAAGCAGCGCCAAAGGCATACTTAATTCCGACATGACTAATTTAAAACATTTATTACGTGAAGCCACCATTCCCTGACATCCAGGACTGCTAAAAGGACAGTGTTCTGTTTCATCTCGTCCATCTTCACACTCTGGTTTTTGGTTGCAGTAAAAGTGGCTGTGAAATTTAGAATAATGATTTACTGAGCAGTTAAAGACACCGCTGGACAGTTTTTGCAGCTGGTCATTCTCAGGTAATACTGCAAATAAATGCTCAGACCAGTTCGATCACAGTGAAAAGTTATTCGTAGGTATGATGTATCAATGACAAAAGCTGGTGAAAAACACTCCATACATACACGTGCAACACGCGGATGAGATGTGTTGGGTTGTTGTGTAAATCAGTT
>JADBJO010014281.1:0-48375 GCA_016801955.1 Conus betulinus | reverse complement strand
TGTTTCTGCTATGCTTAACACTGAAGACGTCGAAACTTATAAACACACACCCAAGGACAACAAGCGACGTGGTTGTAAATGAAACGTTTCAGCTTTATTTGCCTTGTCAGCAAAGTGACATCCTCCTCCCTGAGTGCCAGCAGGTAAGTAGTGAGGGAAGAGACGTAAATATTTCAATATGACGTAATATAAAACAAATTACGTACTAGAATGTACGTAACTCGACAGAGTGTCACAGGTAGTAATCTGATGAAGAATAAGCTCTGTATATATTATAATAAAAACTAATAAATTCCAAGGATAAGTATCGGCACCATTCCAGCAATTACAGAGCAGCTTGGTGACTGCAAGAAATATTGAATATATAAAAACAAAGCTTGCTCCTATGTCTTAGATTGTAGAAACGGGGGGTGGGTGATAAGCATTCATATCTTTTTGTAGTGGTAGATCATTCTGCCTAACTAACAGTATATAATATAGGGGAGTTTGTGTTATACTCCCTGTTTGGCTAAGTATACTTACCATGTCAGACCATAGCATTAAACGGCTGTCAGTCAGCTCCGTCAGGCCGAAGTTTGTGGCCAATGCAGTCATAAGATAGTCACGTGACGCCCACCCTACTTCCGCCTACGGAAGATGCCGAAGTTCGTGTACTGTACGTCATTCAATGAGGCCTGCGCGCAAGGCAAACCCCCAGGGAACTTGGCGCTAGAGGGGAAGGTAGGGGGGGCATTAGAGTCTGACATGGTAAGTATACTTAGCCAAACAGGGAGTATAACACAAACTCCCCATTTTGGGCGTCGTATACTATACCATGTCAGACCATAGCAGAATTTAAAGTAATAGGAGGAGGGCCGAGCGCCCTAATGGTTCCTGGGGTAGACCGATATGGCTGCATTGGCCGCCACAAATGAAATCCCTTTAGAACCATCAGCCCCTGGTCATGCGGATGTCCCTTAAATAAAAAGTTTATGAAAGGGTTCTCCGAACGCCAGTAGGCTGCCTCCAGGAGATGGCGCACGGGGACAGAGTGCTGGAACGCTGAGGACGTGGCCAGCGCGCTCTGACCTCATGGGCTCGGGGGGACAGGGGCTGGGAGGTCTTTGTGTACGCCTGGGCATAGGCAGATCTTGATAGTATTGGATAGCCACCTAGAGATAGTGCCGCCCGCCGATATGTCCTTCTTGTTGTTGGGGTTGATGGAGATAAGAAGGCGTCGCTGCGAGGAAACGCCTGGGGCGGGAGAACGCTCCCAGTAGTATCTGAGGCACCTAGAGGGGCACAGGTCCATGTCCCCACCCCGCTCGTTGCCTAAGATATCCGCTAGAGAGCGGATCAGGAGGGAAGGAGAGGCTGTGCCCGGTTCCTGGTTCTTCGCTAAGAACTCAGGTAGGAACTTAAGTGAGACCGAGCCGTCTCTGTGAAAGGCGATGTCCCGAGGGTCCCCCGCTGAGGGCATGAATCTCACTTCGCCTTCTGGCTGAGGCCAGGGAGAGAGAAGGAAGGTGGTCTTGAAGGAGAGGAGGTCAAAGGGAATGGAGCGGAGGGGCTCGAAAGGGGGTTTTCTGAGGGCGCCTAACACCAGAAAGAGGTCCCACAAGGGGGCGCGCCTAGGGGATTGAGCTTCCCGTAGGGCAACCCCCCCCCGTGATAGTTCTCTGAGTAGAAAGTCATTGTCGAAAGATGGGCCGCCGAGCTGTCGGATGGTGGTGCATACGGCCGATCGGTCGGCCCCCGAATGGAGCTAGCCGAGAGAGTTTTAAGGAGGACGAAAGGTGGGATAGGAAATTGCCTAGCTGGATGTTGGAGGGGTGTAGGTAGGGGACCGAGTTAGCCGTTGCACCACGTGACCCCATCTCTCCATCTGTAATTATAGAGGGACTCTGTGCTAGCCCTACGAGAGGCCGAGGCCAAGTCTCGTAGTCCCTGCGATGCTCGATGCTTCTGTCCCTGCTTCTGTCACAGACCGGCAGGTCTGTCGGGTCGGACCGGGGTCTGTCGGCGGGGGGGGCGGGGACCGGTGGTCGCAATTTGGCTGGCATAGAAGCCAAGCGTGTAGGCGAAAGCATCTGGGGATTGGAGTGAGGGAGGCCCGAGCGAGGTTGTCTGAGCAAGTCCCACCGAGGGGCTAGCTGGAGAGGGGGAACGTGAGTTAGGGACCTGAGGTCCGGGAACCACGACTGAGTCGGCCACCACCATGGGGTTATGAGGATGAGTTTGGGTCTCTCTCCAGCCTGGCCTTCCTGATCACTTTGTGAAGTATGGGGAAGGGGGAAAGGCGTAGGCGACAAGTCCCGTCCAGGGGGAGGGAGAGCGCATCGACCGCGTACGCTCGGGGGTCCGGGACTGGGAGGAGACATACATGGGGAGTCGATGGTTGAACCGTTCGTGTCGCAAATAGGTCGACCATGGGCTTGAACCAGTGATCCCAGACAGTGGTTAGTGTCAGCTTGTTCAGGGTCCCACTCTGTGTGCAGAAGGGTCCCTGACCGGCTGAGAGTGTCTGCCAGGATGTTCCGTGTCCCCGCTATGTGTCTCGCACGGAGGGTGGTTCCCCGTGCGTGGCACCAGCGAAGGAGGGCCTCTGTCCGGAGAGAGAGGCCGATGGAGTGAGCCCCCCCCCCCCCCCCCCCCCCCCCTTGTTGACGTAATGGGCTACCGACGTGTTGTCCGTGAGGAGGAGAACCAGTCGGTGCGAGATTAGATGCTGGAAGTGGAGGAGGGCCAGTCTGACCGCTTCCAACTCTAATATGTTGATGTGGAGGCGAGCCATCTGTGTGCTGTCCCACATCCCCGAGGCATGACTGTCCCCCAAGTGGGCCCCCCCAGCCCGAGTTGGAGGCGTCCGTGTATAGCTCGAGGGACTGAGTTGGGAGAGAGATCGGAACGCCGGTGGTCAGGGTGGACGGATTGAGCCATTCCTCCGTGGCGCCCGAGAACCAGGGGCCGAGGGGAATGGTCAGGTCCCAGCGGTCCGAGGTCTGGGGACCAACGACGACGGAACTCCCTCTGCAGCTGGCGTTTGGGGACCCGACCCAGCGGAATGAGGGCAGAAAAAGGGACTCCATCATCCCTAAGGGAGGACAGAGTTCTGGCCGAGGTGTGCGAGGCTTCTCGGAGGAGGCGCACGATGAGGTCCCACAATCCGGGCGGACCTCTCCGGGGTCGGGGCGACCCTTCATGGTAATCGTCGTGTCGAAACTCATGCCCAGGAAAGAGAACCTCTGACTGGGGAATAGTTCGCACTTGAGGGGGGTTGGTTACAAACCCCAACAAAACAAAGGCTGAGGAGGCGGGTGGTGGGCCTGGCAGCCTGGGAGAGGCTAGGACAAGCCAGTCGTCGAGGTAAAACCAGGAGGCGAATGTCCTCCTGCCTGGCCAGGGCGGCCATCTCCTTGACAACCTTCGTGAAGAGGAAGGGTGCCAGGGAGAGGCCAAAGGGGAGAGCTTTGAACTGGAACAACACCCGAGCTTGCCAGACGAACCGGAGGTAACGTCTGTGCGCCGGGGTGAATAAGGATCTGGAAATACGCATCTTTCAGATCTATGGAGGTCGCCCAATCTAGGTGGTGAATGGAGTCTCTGATCTGGGAGGGTGTGTCCATCTTGAACTTGGTATGTCTTAGGAACTTGTTGAGGGGAGAAAGGTCGAGGATGGGCCTCCATCCCCCCGAAGGTTTGGGGATCACGAACAGGTGGGAGTAAAAACCCGGGGTTGGGCTGGAAAACTTCTGCGATGGCCCCCTTCTGTAGGAGTTCGAGGACTTCCAGCGCGAGGGGCCTCCGCCTGGGCAGGTGGGGGGTCGCTGGGGACGGAGGAGGAAAACGCATGAGGGGAGGGCGACCGTGAGCCCAGGGTAGGCGAAACCCATCCTGAAGCACCGACACTACCCAGGGGCTGAGGCCCATACGTCGCCACTGGCGGGCATGCCGGGAGAGGTGCCCGCCAGGGGAGCCGATGGTCCCCGGGGGAAGGGGTACAGTGGGCCGGTGTCTTGCTGGGCAGGTTGTGCCAGTTCCATGCCCCCTACGGGAGTGTCCTCCAGTCACCTGCGGGGCCGTGCTTGCTGGCCGAAACGAAAATTCTGGCGAGGTTTTGGTTTAGGCCTCTGCGAGTTAAGTGGGCGCTTGGCCCGGCCCGGCGGTGTGAGATGGGGCTTGACGGGGGTACGGAGTGGGCCTGTTGGCCCTGGGGTAAGACCGAAAGGGGGGGTCTGGAAGGGCGTGGCTGAGGCCGGGGGGCGAAGGACGCCGCCTGCTTGCGTTCCTCGAGAGAGAGAGACATAGCCGAGGTGGAGTACTCGCCAAAGAGCGAGTGATCCTGGCCCGGGACACATCGTAGGGATGCCCTGAGTGCCGGGGAGAGTGAGGAGCGTGCAAGCACCCGCGTCTCTAGCCACAAGCAGACATTAAAAAATGGCTTGTTGCTGCGCTGTCCGCCGCAGCCGACAAGTGATGCGATATCCTGTTGACTAGGTGTCGCATGAAGGGATCGCTGAATAAGCGAGGTTCGTCCTGGTGTGGGTCGGAGTTTGTATCCGAAGGCCCTGGGACGGCGCCGTCATCCCCAGCCAGAGTACCTCCGCCCTCTGCAAGAGCATGCTAAGGTAGGCATGCCCTGCAGTGGTGTGTAAGATGCCCATCCGGGCTACTCGGTCCCAGTCCTTTAACGCTTTAAAGGAGATGGTGGCCGAAGTAGTAGGGGGGGCCCGGTTGGGTATCAGGCGACAATCCGATTGGGAGATGGCCCACTCCCTGGTGGCCGGATTGTCAGCAAAGAGGGAGGTAACAGGGTGCTTCCTGCGGGTCCCAAGTAGGGCGCCGAAAGGGGCCGTTGGGTGCCGGGGGAAGGTCTTGACCCGGCGTGGGGACGGCGTCTGCTGCACCCCTGGCGCGTTTCGCCGGACTCTCCCACAGTGAAGTGAGGGACTGAGGTGCTACAATCCTGAGTCTTGAGTGTTGGGCTGGGGGCGGCCCAACGATCTCAGGGAAGGCCAAGATATCGGCAGAGGGAGGGGCGTCCCTCGACACCAAGTCCGGTCGAAAAACCGTTCAATGGTGTTGATGTCATAAAGGTGAGAAAGAGGTCCTCATCGTAGTCCTCCTCAGGCTGTGGGGAGTCTAATTCCTGGGAAGGGAGGTCTTCCTCAGGAGGCAAGTGCGCGGGTGCGCGAGGGTCCCGCCCTGGTAGGGTGGTGGGGGGGGGGGGGGGGGGGCGGGACCCTCGTGGCTCTATACTCGGCAGACGGGCTAGGGTGGGAGAGCCCGGACTGCCGATCGGACAGCGCCCGAGGTGGGAGACCCAGGTCGACCCAAGTCTGTGAGGTTGGGTGCCACAATCGACCAAATAGTTGTTCAGGTTGGGTGTGGGTATTAAGCCACTGGTCCCTCTCGGGGGCATAGAGCCACTGGTCCCCCGGGGAGATAAGCGGGCTGTGGCGGCCCAGAGTACTGTGCAGGGACTCGCCGGGGACCGGGGTAACCTGGGGCAGCAGGGGGGGAATAATAATCGACCGTGGTATGTGGTCCCCCCCCCGGGAGCATGCCGGCCCCAGAGGAATGGGGCAGGTTACCCGTGGTCCCGCTGGTAGATCCTCCCCCCGGAGGAACGGGACCGAGGACGTTGCCCAAGTGGGGGGGCCGAGTAGGTCGGGCCCCCAACGTCCTGAACCCTAGGGGAACCTGCGACGGGCGAGCGGGGTTGGTCGGCCGTCTTTGTGTGTATGATCACAACCGGTGGATGCACTCGGTGTTCCCATACGCCCAGAGTTATGGACATGTGCATGGTCGTGCCAAGACGTGGCCATAAACACTGCATCCGGAGCTAAGGGGACGCTCCTCGTGCAGGGGTGTTGGCTGCACCTGTGCACGGAGGGGGAGAGCGTCGTGAGACGGCGAGTCCAGATGGGGGGAAGAAGTGGACCCGCCTGTCTCATAAATGCGAGTGACGGGTGGGGGTTCCAGCCCAAGGCCGTCACCCGTGCCTGTCCGCGGCCCGGCAAGGGTCCCGGGGGCCGGGGGTCGCGTGACTCGGCATAGTAAGGTGATGAGTGAGTAAGCGCAGGAAAGCTAGAAGGCAGGGTGGCTGGGGGCGAAGCGGACTCCCGCTGGGATGTTTTGGCTAGGGGGGGTCCCTTAAGTGGGGCCTTGCCCTTAGATTTCCTGGGCATGTCGAAGGAAAGGCACTTAGCAATAGCCGCCGGTTGCCTTCTAGCTTTCGAACGCAACGGTCGTGCGTCCGTCGGTCGGGTAGAGGAGGGAGATTCCCGCGTCCCCTCCGCGGGGAGGGTCATCTCCAACTACCGCGGCCGTCCGTTCTCCCAAGGAGAGAACGGTTCGCTCGGGGTTGGAACCAACTCGTGGGTCCTCCGGGGAATGAGCGCGAACCCTGCACGTCAGAGTTGTTGCTCGACCCAGCCGAGTCCTTCACCATATTGGGCGATGGCGCCGAGCGAAACCGGAGCACACGATCGTAAGCGAGAAAAGTCACACGACGGTCGATCGAGGGGGATAACCCCAAACGCCAATCGATCGACCGTGCGCACACAAAAAATAAAATGAACAACGTACACAATGGAAAATAAGGTAAACAAGTCCGTACAGGGACACAAAGCGCAGCAGAAAAGGCGAAACTGCGCGTGAGAAGCGACCGTGGACTGGGGTTATAAGTTGGTGACAAGAGGGGGAGACCGCCACAAAACAAGATGGCGACGAGAACTGGAAGATGGCGACGAGACTGGCTCACGATTTGTCGCACAGGAGGTTGTGGAATCGTGGCATATAACGGACGGGCGGGGGGGGGGGGAAAACGGAATGTAGTGGCGGCTGGGCCGAAGGCGATGAAAAGGGCGAAGGTCAGAAATGTGATAACCGAGAAGGCATACGAACCAGCGATGAACCCCGTGCGATGGACGACAGTGGTATGAACAACCTGCCAATCAGGGCTTGAAACCACGGTGCCACGCGGCAAAGCCGAAGGAAGGTGGGATCAGCACACACCGCGAGGGAAAATCGGGCGCGGTAATAGGGAGCCCTCGAAATTCCGAAATACGGGTTAGAAATTGCCTAGCACCAGCGAAACCTCACATGTCAAGATCCTCTGAGGGATAAGCACAAAGCCACAAATAAAAATGAGTCTGGCTCAGACGGATGCGCGAACCCAGCAATCGATTTACACAAACGGCCAAAGTATGCGCGGAGACAGAGCACAAGCCTTATCTTGCTGGGGTGACAGGGCGAAAGAATGACCGTACAGTACACGAAATTCGGCCGATTAAGTAGGCGGGAAGTAGGGGTGACGCAGTCCGTGACCCGCCGATCTTCATGATGCGGTTTGGCCACAAACAGACAGACGCGGCCCTGACGGGTCGCTGACCCCCCCCACAGCGACCGCCGTTTAATGCTATGGTCCGAAAATGGTATAGTCACGACGCCAAACAAACCACATTTCTGTGCTGGGGTTTCCTGCCCAGGATTCACTAGCACCCTTGCAATCCGAACTGAACAAGGAATAATCAACTGGTTGCTTTCATGCTCATCAGTTGGACACAACCAAACCCAACTGTCACAGCTAAGCACACTACAGGAACAAACGCCAAAAAAGCCAGGCCAATTAGTGGTATCTTGGTGATACTTCAATTTTTCACAATTCATGTATCTTCCACCATGAATTCTGATTTTCAAAACACTAACATTCTAAAATCAAATATGTTATTTCAATCAATAGCACAGGCACTTAACAAAAAAATCAAAGGAAAGAAAAAACAAAACATGCACACACAAATGAAAGTGATGATGAAAAAACCTAAACCATGGAAAATGCCCAACAATCACAGAACAAAGCATCATCCCATTGGATATGAAACTGACAGACTAAAGCTTTAAATTTTCACAACAGAAAAACCGGTTTACACTAAATGACTAATACTTGGAAAAAAAACTACATATGGACACAAAATTCAAATGGGATTCCAAGGTGATGATATTAATACACCAAAATAACAGTTAAAAACAAACTGGGGACACAACGTAATGCAAACGAGCTACAGTAATTCGTGGCTGTACAGAATATTTTGAAATAATGAGGCAAAGCCCCACCAGTATGTTTTAGATAAAATCTAGTAGTTGACCTATTGACACAAAGCAGAAATCTTGCAAAGCCAAATCCTATTCGGCAAGATCAACAACGGAAATCGTGAAGCGAGTGCAATCCACAAAAGGCAAGATGCACTGCCAAATCACACAAAAAGGCAATCCATTGTGGTTAGAAAAAAGTACCAACGTGCAATTTAGTTAATGGGAGATCAAGAGTGCTGATGAAGGACATGCCAGACCATGCTTTCACCAGAAAAAGTACCACCTGCAACCATTTACAAATAATAATGGGACATGATCTAAAATGACATCCTCGACTTCGTTAAAAGATGGGATTCCACTGAGGAACATGCAAGTTTTAAAAAGACTACATGGGACCCCTCACATCCTGTCAGCACAGTACAGGAGCAACATTTGTTTCTTCTGACACAAGAAGGAATATGCTTTCACGACATCCTGACTTCGTTTAAGAGCTGGATTACACCCAACCTAAAGGCAACTAATGTTATGGTCATCAAAAGATGGAATACATGGACCCTTACATCCTGGATGTGATCTGGATCAAAACGTATAATGAACATTATGACTCATTCTACAAAATTATTCAACTGAATTTATCATGCACGAAATGTGACAAATCACTGGACCAATCTTAAAAAAAAAAAATATAGTACTTGGCTGATATAAAATAGGCGCTAAGACACAATTCAATTTCAGTGTGGATCAACAGAGTACATTACAAACATGCCTACAATCAGACACTGGATAGTGGATCCTGAATCATGAAGTAACAGTTATAAACTGATTTACCATCCATTAACGAAACACTATGTGCTACATTCTCACAGAGTATGAAACCAGCTAATGATATAAACGCGATACTTAAAACTGTGCAGTCCAATCAAATCAACAAATGTATATGGGAAGTACCAAGTTCCACTATTCCAGCAGAAAAATAATTTTGTGTTTACTCATGAATTCACACATTACTGCGCATCCAAGATTCATTTCATCTTGGCAAAGGTCTGCACTCGGCCAAGCACTCCAATGTTCATTCTTTTGGAGACAGATCAGAGGTGGCTTCTTTATTTCTCCATTTCAAAAAGTGGACTGTGCCTTTACTTCCTGCTCAAAATCAGCTTTCAAATTGCTGGTTTTACTTTTTTAAGATCACTTCATTTTATCAAGTTCATCCTGCATTGCATAAATGCTTCAGCATTGGTGACGAAATCAGGTCTCTGAACGATTAAGTGACAACGTCAATTTAGTCTACAGTGTGTTATGGCCTGTTGTGCTTGTGTGTCGCTGGACTGATGTGCACTTGTTTTACTGCTGATTACAGCAGTGTTGAAACAATGTTGACATTGCATGACAGATAGTGATGGACTTCACAAACCTACAAGTCATATACAAGATGTCTTACTCACTTAGCTGTAATAGTCAGGAAAATCATGGCATTTTTAAAGTGTCTGGCTGGAATTATAAGTACAATTTGAAAAGTCAGAAAATGATTCCAAAAATTATCCTATTATCAAATGTCTGCATCACAACAAGGAAGGAAACAGGTCAGCTGATTCATGTAAAAACCTTCATCCTTGACCGGCAAAACATGAAGATGCTTTTATAATACATGGATTCTCTTTAAACAGTAACAATGAAACTGGCAAAAACCCACACCATTATAAAATTATGGGGCTGTATAGTTGTTAATTTTACTTTGCATAATAATAATCCTTTCATTTTTACTCCAAAGTTTTTAAATTAAGATTTACCATCCTCTCTGCATAGAACTTGGGATCTATCTATCTAGAGATAAATGGTAAATGAAGTCAGCTCTCTTTAGATTAGAAAGTCAAGTGATGATGATGATTCATGCATATCACACTTTCATCAACTTTGCCATGATAACATTTCTGCCAATAAATACCAAACAATTGTCCATGTAAAAAGAAAAGAGGAGAAAAAGACAAGCATACACAAGAAAGTAAAAAGAAATAATTACCATTTTTTTTTCTTTTCTCAAAGAATCTGGAGAGTGATTTCTGAATGGCTGCAAGTGAAGCACCTGAAAAAGACCATCTTTGCAACACTTCTTTCTCCCAACACCTGATGCAAGTGAAGCTGCGACGTGGTATTAGTGGTCTCGGATTGTCGTCACTTTCTTCAGACCGATTTGCTGACACAAGTTCCAGTGAATGTCCTCAACATCATCTGTAAGCGCCGTGAACACGCAAATGGATGACATGCGCAGTTTCTCTTGTGTAAAAGGAAGGTGGTGGTGGTGGTTGGGTGGCAGCTCTAACATATTTTGATCAAGCATGCTTCATGTCTGTCTGGCACTGAAGCAACTTTTGAAATGCTGTGCTTGGGATGGATGACAGAGTAATATAGTGAAAGCACCTTCTTTTGTGTACATTCTGTCCTTGTTCATCAAGGGCACAGCAGTTCAGTGGGTATGCCCGTTGATGAGGTCTACCTTTTACAACACGATCAGATCTTTCATTGCACCATTGAAATCTTGCAGCAACAATGACAGAGCATCCTTAACAGGCCATGAGAATCACTGGGTACACTGTCCCCAAGAGACCTGACCATCTGAACTGGCTTCACCTTGATCAGGCACAAAGTCTGAATGGCTTGAGTAGCTTCCAACACAACCTCAAACCAAACCCCTTCAACTAAACGCAGTTCAAGTTCAATCTGGTCAACAGCAAACTCTTCCAACAGCAAAATGTGTCTGAGGTAGTGGTCTCATTTGCGGATTTGTTGAGGAAGTGGGAAAACTGGATGAAACATTCTCCAAGTGTTTACGAATTCTACAAAGAATATCTTTCTTCATCTTGTTGTTCATAATGTTCACATCTGCTGTCAATTATAATCCAACAATTACTAAGTGATTCAGTGTCCTCACCTGGGGAAATTTTCAAGAAGAAAATCCCTCAATGTCTAACTTCAGGCTCCCTTGCAATGTACATTTTCCAATTTTGTCATGCTGTGAGGATTCAGCGCTGAGCTTGTTGACGAAGCGACTCCAATGCTTAGCTGACTTAGGTCTACTTGCACCGGCATACTGCATGGTCGCACTTGACTAACTTTTTGTGTGCTGATGCAAACATCTCTAACTGATGGACTGCTAGTAGCAATCTAATTCAGATGCTCCTTTGTTCTTAAACTGTTTGTTTGGGAGAGCAGACTCTGAGGTGTAGTTTATCATTCTGCATCAAGCCTGCCACCACTAACCACCAAGGAAAGTTTTACTTTCAACTGAATTATCGGCTTTGCTGGCACAGTGTTTGACAAACAGAAATTTTATGAGGGCTGTTTGATCATCAGTGACATGATTCAGTGTCTGAAGGAAACAGTCCTGTTTGACATTTCTGGCTTGTCTGGGATTCTATCTGAACAGGATGATTGAAACACTTGAAATGAAGTTTTCTGTGGGGCTGCTAAACCTTGCCATCGCTGCATTTTCAAATGATGTGCCATATTCTGTTTGGACCAGGTGGTTTTGAAGCAAAATGGAGAGACCATGAAAAATCTGTTGAAGTATGAACAGACTGCACTTGTACTGATTCATCCATGAAACACTGGTAATGGCGGAATAATATCTCCATAAAAGTTTCTCTTTTCTGAAGCACCTGTCAACAGTCTCTCTAAGTAGACCCTTGGAGTGGTTAAAAAACAAACTCCAGTCTCGTCCTGCAGTATTGCTTCTTCTGTGCCTGTTTCCTTGAGTTTTTTTGCTTTCTCTCCTTGAGGATTTTTGTCTCAGAAGAAATGGACTCTGCTTTTTGCCTCCTTTCCACCAAAGTAGGCGCTACTTTGTCATCCTTTTTGGCACTTGTGGGTAGCACACTAGCAGCAGAAGGCTTGGTCATTTGGATTTGTTACAGGCAGAGAGGTCAGCTGACACACAATGTTTTTAAGTTTATTTTTTTTATCTCTCTTTTCTCGTAATAGCAGCTATGTTAGCAGCATTCAATGCATACGGTTAGGGGATTTGCTTTCAGCTGTAACTGTTTCTGGGGCAACACAGGTGTTGCTCTCCTTCCTCTCTGAAAACTGCTGCAGTTCAAATATGATGAGCTATCTATTTGCCTTCAGGTTCAGCACAAGTGGATGACGGTAACCCTATACCCTGTGATCTGTTCACTTCTTCCTTGTCTTGGCAAACACAGTGGCAGAGGTTGCCGGTTTCTGGCACTCGATGGCTCTGGTGATATAGGCCTGTTCCCATTCTAATCCAGGACTCTTTGCTGTTTTCTCTTGCCTTCTCAGAAGTCACACAAATCTGATTTTGCACCAAGTTTTTTGAGAAGTCTTCTGCTGAGAAAGATCAACATCTGATTCATCGAACAGTCTGTGTTTCTTGATTCCTGACTGAGTCCGCATCTGAAGGACACATGGCAGTTGTGACTGGTTCATTTTCTTTCTCTTCCTGTAGCTTCTGCATTATTCATTTCTTTAGCAAAAAGCAAAAATTCAAGAGGTTTATCTGTCAAGTTTGACTTGCTTTTTCCCACCTTGTTTCTTTCTGGCCAGCAGGTTTTTTGTCAATTCAAGTACATCTGAAGATGCTGTGAGATGGACAGCTCATCATCTGCTTCAGAAGTTTTGGGTGTAGATGTTGATTCAGAATGGAATCAGAAATCCTGTTAGAAAATGGGTTCCAGACTTTTTCACTTTCAGGTCGCCCTCTAAACAAAGCATGAGCATAGTCAATCATATCATCATCTGAATCATTTCTGCTGTGGCATCAGTGTTATACGCTGTACACCGGACTTCGACTCCAGTGGTTTTTCTGATCCCATCTTGAACTGCAACCTTTTTCTGTTCTCTGAAGAGGCTTTAACAGCTTTGAGATTATCCTTGTTCTTGTCAACACTCTTTCTCACTTCTTTTCCACTGTTCGCACAGCGTGCATTCAGGTATGTCTGCACCTTGTTTTCAGTATCTTTTACTATATCCATAACAATCTTGCCAACACACCTCTAAAGAATGGTTTTTGCTTCTTTGTTTATCACTTCTTGACTTCCCATCACTGGGTATCTGTTGGGTTTCATTGTATCTTTGTTTTCACACTCCTTGAACTTCCCCATCAACTGGGTATCTGTTTCCGGGGTTTCACTGTATCTTTGTTTATCACGTTCTTGACTTCCCATCACTGGGTATCTGCTGGCTTTCACTGTATCTTTGTTATCACCCTTGAACTTCCCATCCACTGGGTATCTGTTGGGTTTCCACTGTATCTTTGTTTATCATTCTTCTCTTGACTTCCCATCACTGGGTATCTGCTGGGTTTCATTGTATCTTGTTTTATCACTTCTTGACTTCCCATCACTGGGTATCTGCTGGCTTTCACTGTATCTTTGTTTATCCACTCCTTGACTTTCCCATCACTGGGTATCTGCTGGGTTAATTCACTGTATCTTTGTTTATCACTTCTTGACTTCCCATCACTGGGTGATCTGCTGGATTCATTTGTAGAATCCTGGGCAATTCATCTGAATCAGACAATGAGCCTAAATCAACACTCTTTGCCAAAGGTCCACGTTTTCTCAAAACACCATCACAAGACAATTCCAACTTTAAAGCTGACCTTACTTATGCTGTTCTTGGGTTTCTTAGAGCCAGACACACCTTCAGAAACAACTGCATGAACTAGTCTGCCTTTTCAACGTAACGGGTTTTTCTTTCCCACAACTCTAGATTACAAGTAGTAGTTTTCCTGTCAATCTGACCTGAAAAGTCACCAACTTTCTCCTTGGGTTCACACATATTTTTTTCTTTTGATTCACAGACTCCATAAAATCAATTTTTGCCTTCTTTAATTCTGGTTCTAAGTCTGAGAATGAAGAGGACGCTCCTTTTCTTATCATAATGTCACTGAACCAGTCCATCACATCTTTTTTTGGGTGGATTTTTTTCAGCAGCCATTCTCTTAGCAAACCAGCTTATCACATCAACTTCTGCTTTTTGCACTGAGAGATCTCTGTTCATGTCATCTGTCCTTACAGTAGGTCCAGAACTGCTTGAAGTTATTGGAGGTGCCGCGCAGCACTGTCATGAGAGGATTCTGCAGCGGTCACAACATACCTGGTTTGGTTGATGCACTGAAAAACCCATCTGAGAAGTTGAAAGACGTTACTAAACGAAACTGTCCACAGCGGATCTGGGTAATGGTAGGCAAGTTAGCCGGAACTGGAGCCGGAGCCGCCGAGGCAGAGTTGTTAAAACATTGGAGGGCACCATTTGTGGAGGAAGGAAATAGCATATGCTGTCCGCCCTCACTTGAGGCTGATTTATCTGGCTCTGAAATAACCACTGCGGATTAGAATTGCGCAGATAGCAGTGGGTCAGTGGCAGATTGATCTATTGCACGCTCGATGAAAGTACATCAGGTGAATGGGCTGGGCGGCTGAAGAACACGTAAAAATACTACTAACTGCGGGCAAAGTACAATGTATTCACCAACCCCAGGTAATGCTGTTGAAACTGCTGCATATAATTAAAGCTGGCGTGTTGTTATGCAGATTTCCATAAGAAACAATGAACCGACAGTTTTTGTCATCTGTGGCTATCTCTACAAGCAACATCCTGGAGGTAGGTGGTTCTCATCCAAGACAGACAGATGTCTGAACAGCAGTATTAGGCTACTGGAGTGAACAATTTTGTTGTGTAACTATGTCGTAGACTATCCTCCCCACTCCCCGATTCAAATGTCAACTGTGGTCAATTATGTGCGTGCTATGTAGCGTGTGCACCCTACTAAAAACAATATACGAAAATTAGCCGCTTGTTCTTGTGAAACTGGGAATGGGCGCAGAAACACAAATCTGTCATGGTGACTGCATTACTTTTTTATTCAACTCATCCGACTCCAAGTCATTTCCCCTCAAAAGGCTTCCAACATCACCCTTTTCAAGACGACCTAGACACTCAATGTCAGGCTCTTCTCATCTGAGATATCCTTTGCACAGGACCTTGTGTTGTGTGTTTTCTATTCTGTTTTCCGTTCAAGTGAAATGCACCCATAAGAAGAGAGTCTTTCAGTTTGCTTCCAAGTCATGTTGTGATGTTCTGAGTGGAGAATCCAGGGGCGTACCTAACATACACTATTACTTCATCTCATATTACAAGGTGGCATTATATCTGGAATATTCTTTTTTTTTTGGTCATAAACAGATTTAGCGATGTTTCTAAAACGGAGTGGTTCTAAAGCCGGTTCCAAGTAAGTGGTTCCTGTTGACATTCATAGTTGTCAATTCTGCAACTATTCTGTGTGTGTGTCATCGTCTACCCCAGTCAGCTGGCTACACATGAGA
This sequence comes from Conus betulinus, assembly GCA_016801955.1. NCBI lineage: Eukaryota > Metazoa > Mollusca > Gastropoda > Neogastropoda > Conidae > Conus > Conus betulinus. The sequence continues at coordinate 32,956 of JADBJO010014281.1, read as the reverse complement.
GTCCAAGAGGGAGGCACACTGTTTACATAGCGGCTAGCATCGGTTCAACCCCCTTGCATCGCTTGCGGGAGTTCCTTTCCCAAAGTCTGTGCGATCAACCATTGACCTGAGCGTGCGTGATGAACGGTACCTCCGTCCCAGTTTCCGCTGGTCGAAGGTTCAACAGCTCTCCTCCTGGGATGGAACTGTGGTGTGTTCCGGGGCAGACCGGCCTTGTCGCGACTTGAGCCGTCAAACCAATGGTATCTGATTTTTCCCGCAGGAAAACCCACATGCTTGGCTGTTGGTACCAACCAATCCTGAGCCCCTCTTGGCCCAAACTGGCTGGCACAGCATGTGGAATCTACTTCTCGTGCGAGTTTATACAAATATCACTAAAATCTGTTCACGTGGTTGCCAAAGAGTAGAATATCAACATTAAAAGCGTGTGGAGTGAAGATGTGGCCAGTGAATCCAAGCGTCTACTACTCTCCGAATTCGACCATCAATCGCTTAGCGCATATGACATAGTAGTAAGAATGTCCTGAATGACAATTCGCTTGTTCACCATGCCTGGAAACTTACAGCTGATGTTGCACTACGGTTCTCCAACACAACTTCTGAGAAGCTATGGCTGACCAGAATACCAACTTCGCCACGGAGGTCCCCCTCAGTTTCTGATCTGCCTGGGTGTGACACGCAAGTGTTCAGAAAAATGACGAAATCGAAAGTAGCCCTTCATCGACACAGAGGCACCAAGGCTACTCGTGTGTAGCAGTTTAGTCCTAATTCCTTGATTGACTTACACGCGACACTATGTCACCTCGACAGAGCCCAAAGGGGCAAAAACAATCTGCATATGACACCATAAAAGATAGAAGTGAGGAAGTATAACGCAACTAATTGATTGGCTTGGCAGTCGCAAACAGAGAAAGCCTGTATGAATTCGTTCTTACAGACCAAGCTTCAGAAAACTTGAGGTTGACACTCTATCGGAAAAGTGCTGGGTGGAGACTTGTGGTGGGAGTGCGCTACGCTGCAAGACTTTTCGACATGGCCGGGGCCTCTCTTTCATCCATCTCTGGCTGCAGAGAGTTAAGCTATATCCTCCCACATCCGCAGAACATGAGGTCCTCAGCGTGCACAGATCAAAACGCACAGATGCCGATCTCCTTCTGGTACCTGATGGGATCCCTTTTACTATCTCGATATGAAACTACCTCTGGATATGACATGTCTAACTCAAACGGAGAGTTTTGTCTGGTGCGATCAGAATCTGGTTTGCAAACGGGGACCACTAACAAGCGCAATGTCTCTGGGCTTTCACTTGTCCCACCGAAGTCTTCTCAGGGACCCGGCATGTGCCAGGCATTAGCAACTCTGATCACTAGATACGCGGCGCAACCCATAACCTGACTCGAAGGAGTGATTCCACAGCGGCGCGGGCGATAGACTGGTCTGCGTGACCACCGAAACAACTTGAGGCAGATGGATACCGATCGTGGAATACATTTGTTTTCCACCTACATCATCTTTTTACACTATCAGTGCTTTCTAATTTCGTCCAAGTGTCCAATCCGTCAGTCTGGCACTGGGGGCGAGCAGAAATAGATGTGATGGATCAGCACCCCGGGTGGTGAAGTCTGTGTGATCGCTGTCTGAGTTCCATTGTTTCCACATAATGTATTGTCAGTGCACATCAGAACTAAAATTCTGTGGGGGACCTCTCTGTTACAATTGTGCTTTTCCAAGCTGTTCGTCAGTCCACCCCCTAGCAGTACCTTACAATCCTGGTGTAGCATAGATGGTACGTTGCCCTTCACACGTACAATAGGAGGGACACCATGAACATACCAAGTCCTATGCGCAAATGGATGACCTGGTTCTACTGGGTCTTCTTCAACGGCCATCTGCGAGAGCTTGGTTCAATTCCAGCGCTGGCCAACACTGCTTTGTACTGCTGCCCTCTGTCAGCACACGTGAAAGCGGGGGGTAGGTTCATCTAAGACGATCTGGGATCCTGGGGTAATGAAATGACCAAAGCCACTAGCGGCGGTGTCACAAGCCACCGAGGGAAAATTTGTATGTTGCGTTTAGACACCGGATGGTCATCGGTATCCAACTGGGACTCGCGATTTATCCTTCTTCCTTGTGTCAGGTGGACAGTGATGACTAGTGTCAGAGGGCATGTTTGGAGAGAGGGTACAATTCTGTCCTTTTGTGGATAACAAAAGGATCTCGCGGTCGCCGACAGCGATGTTATCTTCGTGTCTGTTCCAACATTGTGGAAGCTATGCCTATCGTCGCCTCCCCCTCAGTTCCTTTAATGCTCGAGTCAAGGTTGTCCCATCAGTAAGAATGCACGTGGACGATGACCCCTTAGGTGTTTCTGCACTAGCCACGGATCCCACGTGAGGCGTGCGTACCAGGAGAAAGAATGACCAAGTCACCAGTACAGAACACGGTGCCAACCACTCACGTCAACGCTAAAACGCAGATAGCGTGAAAAGCTAAAAAAGGAAGAGCTCACCCTTGTCTGGCCAAGGCTGCAACAACGATCAGAAATAGCCTGCGTCTGTCACAGAACACCGAGACTCCAGGGACATCGGGTCATATATGCTCAAGTTCAGGGTCAACAAGTCACAATTCCACGAGACAAAAAACCATCGCTCCCCTCCGGTCATATTCCGCTTGATATGTCGTGGCCGGTCAACTGCCTCTAATAGTTCCGACTTGGCTCCACTGAGGCATAACAGTGGCTTGTCGACTCACAGCATGGGCTTTTAGTGTGACTTTAGTAGAACCTCCCACGGGTTGTGAATCAGAAACCCCCCGCGAATTACTAGATATGATCAACGCGCGCGCGCTTCATACAAGGGTCAAAACACCATTGGGCTGATCACCAACGGGGACGGGCAGAGGGTCTAAGGGCATATATCAATTTCATTAGGGCACAGGAAAACATAGTCGCGCGTAGCCACCACCTAATTGAGAAGGTGAAGGACCACTTGCTGAGCGTTCAATGCGAGGCCCACGGTTCAGCATACAGACAGCGCCGCAGTTCCGCTCATGCTGGAATCGAGACAGATGTCACATCAAAAAAATCCCGCCTCGGCGTGGGGTCCAGCCCGGAGCAGAGTGCCCACTTACTCCGATCTGGTTGGCATGTCAGAGAGAAATCCCAGACGCGGGCTGCGCACTGGTGACCCTGATGACATTCCCTCTTCGATCAACCCTCTGCGTCAATCACCTTTTGGCAACGTATCTTCCCAGTGCTCTGCGTCCAAAATCTGCCAGACCTTGTCGCAATGCCTGGGACAGAAAACAGAAGGTAATCACAGGATACATGTCATGAAAGAAAAGGGTAATGGCAGTATGCGGAAGTAATTCATAGGGATATTAACGTAAACAACCACACTGCGCGGGCGTCTATAATAAAAACCTCAACACATATCACACTCTGTTCTTAGAATCTTCCAAACTGACATGTACATTATCACATTTCAGGAAATTTTTTCACACAACGCAAGTTCCGACTCCTTCTATACCCAAGCTATGTGGTTCCGCCCAGTTTCATTGTTCACCAGAGACCAGTCAGAAAAACCACACCATCTCTGCAAAGACTGGGGACCAAAAACTACCCAATCGTATGGCCAGGGTACCATCAGCACTAACAAACATCCGGCGCAATCCAGGTCCACTTGAACAAACTGCAATGGAAGTGATAATTCCTTTTTGGACAGCCTCATCCGCCACATCACAGGTCCCAATCGTCATTCCCTTTGTCATGGTTCACTTGATGCAAAAGAAACAGAACCAGAGCTTTGAACAGTTCCACTCAAAACCTCCCCATTAGACGACCAGGACACAGCTTACCCATGTAAGTAGAGTCATGATGGCAAAAATTTTCACATTCCCGCCACCCCCAGGCCATTGTCCACATACCGTTGGCCAAGACAGGTCCTGTGAAACCAGGTCCCATTAACCAAACTCCTCACCAACCACTACCATAAACATTCATGGCCAACACCACTCCAACCAACTTTCAACAACTGTTTCAGACGTTCCCACAGCGATTGTAAATAACTGATGAAACGACTGAATGACGAGAGAAAAACTACCATGAATCATGTCCGATCATGTCAAGGATCATCCCAACTGGATTGAAAAGGCCAAACCTTCCATACCTGTCAATGGCTAGCCACAAAGAGGTGTTGCAAAACGCTTCACCACCTGTTGAATGCACTCCAGAAAGACTTGCCACAGAGCAGTCTGGACAAACACAAAGATGAAGATTCTACTCTAAGCCATCAAAGTACCTCAGAGATTTTTGCAACAGACAGGAATAGAGACCAAAGGTAAAATGGGGTGTGATAAGGTCCTCAGGTGCAACCAGATTGCCGAGGGATGTACGCATAACATACAAGACCATAGGCCCCCGCCCTTACACCGCCCTAGCCCCGGGGTACAAATTATGAACATGCAGCTTGCCTGCACCATGCTTTGCTTTGTACAAAGGTCTTAGTGATATGTCTTGGGAACAGGACGGAAACCAAATCGAGGGAACGGCTCCTGTGCCAAGCGGAGACAACCAAGCTCAACAGAGATCGTTGGCCCTAACAGCAGCCCTACGCCCTGCACCTCCCATCACCTACACATTTCCGATCTGCTCCTACAGGTGCAAGGCTTGGAGTTTACTCAGTGCTGATGACCGTTTGGGGGATACCCTGGACTATTACACCAAACAAATACAATAAAATAGGTCTTTGCGTTTCAGCCCTGACAAACGCTCTGAGAAATATTCCTGACTGCATTTCAATGTGGCGTTGCTATTTCTTATATCCCATTGCACACATGTCCCGCAGCCTTGTTTCTGAGTGCCTAACACGAAAAATGCACGACCGCACGAGGCACTTTAACGATGCCGCCTGAAAATCCAAAACAAAATGAAACTGATCAAACCACCCTGTGACCCTGCCCTGAGTTTACAGATCAACAACCTATACCAGATTAAAGTACCTAACATAAGTAAAGCGAACCCTGAAAAGTTTAAGATACACTTTCTCAATGAAGAATTGCACTTTTCCGCACGAAATTTTCTTCTATTCTGTACTACAAAGGTCACTAGTATCCACAATGCACGCTAGACCCCATCTGACCTGGGTGCAAAAGACCAATGGAAGAAGAGTTTCCAGCTTGGGCACTGCCGAAGCTGCTGTCCGCAGTAAAGACCAAAGAACTTAAATAAGAAATGTCAAACAGTGCAGACATATACCCAGATCCATCTGTCACCTATCCCTGAAGGCAAATAGTGATCGAAAAAAAATCTTCTGAACAATTACGGATGATCCACTATGTGTCTATGAATAAAATATAAATCACTCAAAAACACTTTGCTACTATTCAAGGAACATGCCAAACAAAAAATAAAGAGAGACAGATACTATGTACTAAGAAGGCTCCAAACGACTAATCCCTCCATTTACCTTACCCGTCACATCTGCTGGCACAACACCTCTCAAGCGCACTCCCCACTAGGAACAGTGTGGGAGGTGATCAAAGAAATCACTATTTGTGATCAATGTCCGGAGAGATCTCTCCTTTGATTTCAATGGATGGTGGTGGGACATGAGATTCTACGATTACTTCCACGGACGAACCAATAGCGTACTACGAGTAAACTCTCGCTTTAGAATGCACTATCAGGCATACACTTATAGAGCTGAGAATAAAGGCACAAGTGGTCACTGCGTGAAATCAAGCACTTACAGTGCCGACAAATCTCATAATGGTAAATTTAATAGCGTAACAAGGCTATAGGAGCCAAACACAGGGAAAATCTTCAAATTGAGCTCCTAAATAGGGAAGCCCCCTTCCAGTATTTTTCCGTGAAACACTGCAGCTTGTAATTTGTGTTTTCTTTTTACTGTAAAATCAAGGTATACGTACACAATGAGTACTGATAGTCACCCTTATTATAAACAAATATGCGGTGATGAACAACAGTCAGTCTAACCTTGAGAGGTAGTACTTTTCATACATGTCAAGTACAAACAACGCTCACCTGAAGAAAGATCATCCAGGTTCACCAAACACATTCTGTGGATGTCAAAGCTGACGCAGATAGTAGGTGTCGTCCTTCCATTGGCTGTAGGGCCCAGTATGGGCAAAGTGGCGCGCACATCGTACACACCTCACTCCTTCGTGCAGCCCCTCTGTCTATGGCCTAACCGTGCCTCATGTTTTCCACGGAAAGAGAAATCCTTGCCTCCCTGTGTCACCTTCAACCACCCTTTCGGAGCAGGATAACACGAGGCACATGTTGACCAGCGGCCTGCTATCCGGAAAATGGACACACGAAATCTGAGGCTCCTCAAACCCTGAAATCCCTGTGTTCAGTCTCTTCTCATTCCCGTACTTCGACGCAGGCCCCCTGAGCAGCTTTCTCTATCCCCAATCCGGCTTCCTCACTGCCAATGACCAAAAGAGTCTAAAACACACACACACGGCCCACACACACACAATGCATGGCAATACACCCACGCACACACACAAGATTCAGTGCTATGCTCTGAGGAGATCACAAATGGTCAGTAAAAAGGCCACGGGCCAGAGCCTCATAATCTCTTTTTCACACACTTAAGAAATTCAGTTTGAAAGCGTGCTGTTCGTCAATGGTTACCGCCTACAGGAACTGCTCATTCGGTAGTCTTTACAGCTGCATAATTTATTTTCTTTTGTCTTGGTCTATACTTTTTTAGACAAACTACACTCACTCTAAAACACAGTGGTATTCTTACTGTTGATTAACGAGCGGCCTGTTACCTACCTGCTTAACTAACAGTTCAGCTCTCATCCCAGCGATAAATCCTAAACATTACATGAAGGTTCTCTTACTCCTCTGTCTTTCTTTAGGGGTGTGCCCCATGGAATTTCGATCGACTGGTGATCAAACATTTCTGTCTGCCCGCGGAATTAATGGTATATAACACAACGTCTTGGGAAGTGACGCACGACCCAATTGGTCTAATAAACCCGAATAAATCTATTACAATCACAAAAAATAATACATTATTTATAAATAATGCACGAGGGAATGTTCGATGAAAAAAAAAGTCCGGGTCGTCAGGCAAAAGATCTCAAAAGAATTTGAAGGATTTAAAACACACACACAAACCACCCATGCACAAACGTTAAACATTCGACGGAACAGGTTGACAAACAAATCCTGACATCCCGGTCCAGGTGTGACTCTCATCAATATTGACATTTTCACATTCGCATTTCCCGTCTCTCAATTGTTTGGTTTCAAAGCCACAGACTAATAGGGTCATGGCATGCCCTAACTCTCAACCGCGGGGTGGTTATTGACTTTCCAGCAATGCCTGAAGAACGTTATGGTCCATCTTACCAGGACATACCCATACGGCCAATCACACTCGATGAGCCCTATGGCAACAGTCTCTAAAGAAAAAAAAAAAAAAAAGGGCAAATCACAGTCAGGAATATTCACTTACCCTTTTCGCCCTTCTGTCGGGTTCTTCGCTTGCAACTTTCTGGTATCCCGCTCCGATTGTGGAGTCTTTTTCTTCAAATTCCTCCCAGATATGATTGGTTCTTACCCTTTATCCCTTTGCCTCTCCTGCATTCCTAAACCACACCAGTACACACAACCAAAAAAAAATTATTGATCCAGCTCAAGTTATAATCTCAGAGTCAGTACAGGTTCTGACTCACATAAGTCACAAACAAGGTACAAGTTTCGTTGTTCAAACACACAGAAACGTCTTTAAAAATGCTGCTCTGGGTACAAATCATAGACCTCTGTCCCGTTCACTTTTCCCTGAAAAAGGTCTTGAACAAAAGGCAAATTCACTTGAAAGATTGGCACAAACCTTGGGTATGATAGCTGAGAATGCCTCAGCTCCTGTGCAATGGCTCACCACGGAAACTAAATAAGTCTCGCGACAACGTGTATTGGGCAAAGCCCTCCTGTGTGGGGGGACAGTCGATGCAACTGCTTCCCTGAAACACTGAACCTGAACGAAATCAAAAAGGCAGGCCTTCAAATAACGCTGACATTTAATGCAGGAAACCTTAAACATGTAAATAAGAACAGCTCTTACACAGACCTGATTAGCTTGTGACCACTAGATGACAACAGCTGCGCAAAACTGGGACAAGGCTGGCAGACAAATAATCTTGCTAGCTTTCTATTTAAAAGATGCACATGTCATATCACACAACCAAGAACGAAGGTGAGTCCACGCGGAACAATGACTGAATTGTATATTGAATAAGTAGGCATCTTGTCTCGGTACGTAATCTTACCTGCTATACATGTCGGGCCTTGATCTGACTTCCTTCAGGCAAACTCTTTCACTCACATTTGCTACACAACCAGCACCATTATTATACCATCCCATGTGGAAGGTTTGCTTGTATCGTTCTACTCGCTCTGAACATTAACTCCACATTTCTAGATGTCCACCATGTACGCCGCACCTTTTATGATCTTGAAGGTGGAACCCCACTCACTGCAGCTTTTATCCTGGACGTTTTGCTTTCGTTGCTCGATCCGCCATCGGTAACTCTGTCTCCCCTCAGCAACAAAAAAAAAAAAGTTTACAAAATTTCTAAACGGTCGTGGCGGCCCTTGAAAACCACAGTTTATTAGATTAACGGTGTCATCGAAATTCTTCCCTTTCCTTACCACGACCACAGTTTCGCAACTTCTGTGAAAATCCAAAAATAAAGCAGCAGGCTCTTTCCGTTGTAGACTAACTGTGGGGAGGAGGCTGCGCTACTGCAAGGGAGGGCACGGATGGTTAGGATGAGTGCTTGGGGGGTGGGGGGGTGGGGGGCAGACCCCCAACAGCTTAGAATAGAGCGAAACAGAAATATCCTTTCTAGATATTTTCATTTAATCATGTATACCACCGCAAGAGCTGCTGATTCGCCAGTTTCAAACTAATTTTGTGTCAATCAAAATGTGCGGCGTCATCACGAATACCGGATTACTCCCACTTCCCGTCTCTGCGCACATGTTGACCTGACAACAGGCCATGCTATTCCAGCTCCTGTCCGTCCACAACACCCTCGCTCTGGTCAGGTGCTCGAACTCCACCGTAACCTAATACCAAATGCGTCACTGGCATTCTTTCTATAGTATAATTGAGCACTTAAGCAACTATATCTCACAGTCTATACCACCAAACCATATAAGTCATTGAGAATATGTAATATACCATGATAGCTTCAGCCGAAAGTGTAGCAAATGGTGTAAATGAAATGGATAAATATTGCCAGACCCACTACCCTCACATTACACACAATGATAACATTGGCTATCCACATCCACCAGACTGCAAATAATTTTACTAATTTATGGGAATAACGGAAAGCTTTTTAACTCCCTCACAAATGGTGTTTCACGTCCTATATCTTACCTGATTTTCTGGTATTCCCTACCCGGCTTTTTTCCTTCAAGCGGAACAGTCAGGGACAAAAGGATTCTCTTCTGTTTGGATTCATATAGACTTCCGATGCCTAGAACGCAAAAAGCAAGCCTGCAAAAGAGCGCATAAGCCCAAAGAAGAGTCACCAACATTACCGTTCCTCCTCCCCTGCTGTAACGCAGCCTCCTTTCGCCGTCGTCAACATACAAGTCGTAGCTCGGACAACGTTAGATTCTAGGTCATATCACAAAGGCTCACTTCGGGTGTTTTTTTCTCTGGGCCCCTTTTGTTTCGCCCTTGTTTGCTGTTTTTTTTCCACATGCTGACTTGCGCCCCGTTCTGTTCTTGCCATCCTCTGCCGTCAAATGCTGCATCCGCTTAAAAGAAACATCTTTCTGATCATATCGATGAAGGGGCAACTTTGCGGGTACGGCAGCTGGATTCTGAACCTAAGCGTTAAAGCCATTATTTAGTCTTTTGTCCTTGAAAGGAATCTTGTTAGATTAGATTTGGCTCCAGTCTGTTGCTTATTTTCATTTGCATCTGAACTGCCCCCACCCCCCCTCCCCCGTGAACTTCTGCTTTTTTCGTTGGAAGCCCCTAATGTTGCTTATTCTCATCTTTTAATGCCTTTGGCCAGGGCGACTCAATAAACCGTCAGCCTTTTTGCTCATGTGTTCACGCGTCAAACACCTTCACCACGGAAAACGCCGGTTGCAGGAGGGAAGATTAGTATGGTTCAGTTGATCCACACATGGCTTGGCGACAGCTATTACGTCGCCTCTACAGAACGAGGTAGGTGCACCTCTTACGGGGTGCTTAATATTGAAAGGGAAATAAAACACCTTGGCTAGCCATTATTTTCAAGGTGGTTTCTTCTATCTCTTCGGCCTCGTTCTTTTACACTTGAAGCGTGTTTCTGCGCGATATGCACTTCAACCTACTCTATGGCTATCAGTTTGTATTTTCGACTATATCACCTGTGACACTGACCACCATCGTGAGCTCAGGCCTTTGCCAGGTGACCCATTCGATCTCCATCCCCTTCTAAAGGAGCCTGACCTACTGCTATGTCAGGGATCTTCCGTAGCGTGCGTTATAGTTCTTTCTGATCAGAAGCATCACTGCCGGGACTCGTCATCACATTCAAGAGGGAACACGACTCGCGCTGCGGAAAACATCATCGCTATGAAACAGTCCTCGAGGGCATGTCTCCTTTTTCATGTCCTCCTCAATATGCTGCAACAGCCTGGAGGAATGACTTAGCACTATACTGCCAATTGCTCTCAGGACCAGATGTCTCCCCTGTCCATGGTTATCTAGATCTTTTTGCGCTTTGGCAGTCTGGTGGACTAGTCTGTGACAAGTTCGGCGAACTGGACGGTGTTTAGGTGTCTAATCTCGATGGGCAACATTCTCCTGGGTACTTCTGTATCTTGATCACGCATTCACTTTCTCTGCAACAACATTTCACTCCTCAGGTGGCTACTTCCCCTCCCTCAAGCTTATATCACATATCTCACGACTCTTCACTTGACTCGTTGTGAGCAACTTTCCTGTAATAGGGCAGCAGACAAGTATGACTGATTGTTCTTGGAATCAAATCATTGGCTGGTAAACAAGCTGGAATTATGGGGGCCAAAGTTTGCTCATGTGAATATGGAACGAAAGTTATCTGAGCATCATAAAGCTGCCTAATTGTAACGTATCATCGTGGTTCTTGTTGCTCAAAATCAAGTTGAATACATTGATTATAACAAGAGTGTTCATTTTGTCCTGACATCCTCATAGGGTACAGTATTCTGTGGAATCTGAGCTCAAATCAAGTATAGCAACTTGATTTAAAAAGAGGTGCACATTTTGTTCCTGGGAATCTCAGAAGAGAGAGCCCACAGATTTGACTAATTACCTCTTGCCGGAAAGCCACAGATTGCAAGATTTCTTCTTCCTGGACGATTTTGTAACATCAAACATTTCACATTTTTTTCTTGTTTGATTATTGTCTAATTGTATGTTTGCTGAACCTTGATAGCGTTTGCTTTCTTTCACTTCTGGAGTTTGCTGTGTGCTTCGATCTGCTTTCCCTTCTTTTTTCAAATAATCCTGGATATGAAAGAGGAGTCTTCTTTTTTCTTGCGACCTTTCTACTTGAGGAGATGGCCAGTACTGGCTGTATGAGCTTCTGACAAAAGCAGGACGAAAGACTTTTGTGCAGTAGTGGCTACGAGCCTCTAAGCCAAGGCGCGCACGGTCATGTGCGGTGCTTTCTTTGTTAACATTAAGTTGTCTTCAGGATAGATCTTGGAAAGATAGGGGGCAGACTTTCACCGTCGAGAAACTGGAAGATGGGGAGAAGATGATTCGAATGCCTTTGCCCAGGTAACAAATAATTACCAAAAGTTTTTGTCGCTGCTGGGGAATGGTCTACTGTCCACTCACCCAATGTATACTTGAGGGTTGTGCCACGAGACGTGGTTTTCTTTCCAAAATGATGGGAATTAACTGAAAGCAAAACCAACAACCCAAAACTGTCTCCTTGGGGAACCCTGTGTGCTCCAATGTCCAAACCAACAATGGATTATCTGCGATTGGATTTCAGCCACTGTGGACTGGAGGCAAACCAAATTCAGGGCATGCTTTTTCTTTTTGTCCAAACAATGTCTGCACGGAGAGGGTCAAGATTCTTTCTGTGCTGTGGTCTGGGAGCTGGGTGTTCACCAAACCACCATCAGGAAAACATCACTTCCTGATGGGATTGCGTGGGACGATCACTATGAGGGACAGGTCGAAGGGGAGGTCATGGGGATCTCCTGTTTTGCAGCAGCAGACACAGGCAACTGAGCCCTGCCAAAATGATGATTGAAAGCAGATGCGGATGAACCTCATGTATCAGCTCTTAAGCTGTCACAAGACTAAAGGCAAGTAGATGTTTGAATCTTTAGAGTTTGAAATATGTTCATATGATGTGGGTGGAACAGGAAGAGTTGTAGTTGAAACAGCTCTGGTCGGGCCGGTTTGTTTGCCTGTAGAGGTCAAGCTCCATAGTAACTGACTGAAACACCACTGTCCCTGACTGCCACATTGGCAAGGCACCAACCATGTGTTCCCGTGTCTGTGGTGAGAAACAGGAGACCCACCAATCTACAGAGGGGGTTGAGTATCTCATTGCCTGTGGATGAACCTGAGAACAACATTACTGCATCAACTGGATAACGACTGGCGGGTGTGGCCGGTGGCAAAGTGGGCTGCCTTGCAGGGCCACTGCTTTCTTGGTACTTTCCAAAGAACTCGCGGTCGACGGATGATGACCCAGCCAGCGCTAGCAGCAGAGGCTGAGACGCTCTTTGGGACCAATAGCACTTGTTCCAGGCCATACACCCTCGCACTCCCCCACTGTTGCTTAAACTCCAGACGAGAAGCATAAGGAGAAACCATTACACTGCCTGGGAGCATTCTGCTGGGAGATGCGAATCGTCTGTGTATAGTGACGACATACATCTACATGTGGGACATAGCAGCAACTTGTGTGTTCAATTTACTTCAGCATATAAAAATTCACAAACGGAATGAAGAATGAGGAATGGCTCAAGAACAAAAAGCTGTTCATCTTGGTTCACAAGTCTTCAAATTCCAAACAACTTAAACCTTTACGAGTGGAGATGATGAAAACTACAACAACTCCTTCAACAGAAACAGTGGGTGATGATACCATGACAGGCACTGTGCACTGAACTTGTCTACCAAGTCCGCTCAGGCAAATCCTTTCTTTTTTCTCACGTCTGGTGTGTTACTGTTCAACCTCCTGCTGTTAGACGCGGGCTTTTCCTGTCTTTCAAAGCCTTGATCCATCCAGCTAGAAAAAATGCCGACCCAATCTGTGCATTATCGGGTGTTTTACAGATTGTAACAAGTCAAAAGACAATGCATAGGCAAGGTAGAGGTTCTTTTTGTAAAATACATTCCATAAGTATGCCACAAGGGAGAGTGTTGCACAAACCAGTCCTTGAGCGGGAAGGATAACAAAAAAGTTTGAGTACAATGCTATAGGGCAACCTACACCCGCACCACTCCATAAGCCTGTGCAACCTCACTGAAAAGTGATACCAGCTTCCTGTGCTGTCTGCTGTACTTTTGTGTGCTAAGTTCCTGGTGGTTTCTGTGTTTTACTTGGTGAAAAGGGAGAGGTGCAGGTCCATGGAAAACACACAGGGTTGCTTGTACAAGTTTTTGAAATAAAAAAAAAAAGGGTACAGAGATGATGAGTGACTCGGTCTTGTCTGGACCCCGCGCCACCCCCCCAACCCCCCCCCCTCCTAATTATGAAAAATCATTTGTAGCACACATTCGATGTGGTATGTAGGAACAGACAAACACAAAGGCAACAAACTTGTTTGTACATACTGTACGGGGCATGCACAGTTGGACGGATGAAGAAATGCCTGTCAAAAGCCATCAGAGAATAAGGCATTGGCTAGGGGCACATGCCTAAAGGGTTTTTGGCTTGTGTTTTTATTTAACAAGAGCTGAAGGTGTCTAAGTCTAAAAGTAAATGTAAAAAAGGCCACATATTGCCTATGTGTTAGGCTCGTCAAACCCTCCAGGATGAGATATGGTGGAAAAGAAAAATGAAAAGGGAGAGAAGAAAAATGACACTGATTGACATTCTTCTGAGAAAAAAAAGAGCATATTTCAAATGATGGCATTAAGGTGTTTTACACAGGCACAGCAACGCCCCCGTGTTTTGTCGCAAGGTGAGACAACGGCCAGAGGACAAAGCGCATGAGGAAGACTGGAAAGAATGTGTGAAGAAACCACTGCCGTAGGTCTGTGAGGGGGACCAGGGGAAATTGTATGAGATTGTCGCAAAAAGAGAGGATTTTGTGTGGCACTTGTAGGTGCCAAAGATTTGAGAAGGAAAAGGTGGGAGGATCAGGTTTTTTTTTTCTGCTTTTTTTTTTTTTCAGTCCATGGGTTCAGCCTGATAATTGGAAGTATGTTTGTGTGATCATGTGAGGTCGTAGTGTAAAGTCTTATGTAAATACATAATACAAAAGTTTAGGTTACGTATAATTAAAAAAGGGCAACTCTTTTGGTTTGGTCTGACTGGCTGGTTATCAAAAAGTTGGCGTGAGTGGAGAGTCTGAATGATTATGTCAACACATGCACAGATCAGATTAAGTTCTTTTTGTAAATATATTTAAAACAGTGTTTACATGGGAGTTTTCTGCAACAATCTCATGTTTAGATCCCCTCTTCTTTTTGTAAGTAGCTTGATGTTTTTAGGACCACCTTTCTTCTGAGCGAACAGTTTGATGTTCAGACCCTCTTTTTCTACTGTGGGCTTTGTGGATAGAGGAGATAGCACAGTGGCATGCTGAAGTCAGCGAAATCGCAGGGGGGACAAGTGGACTGTGTGGCACGTGTAATATTGTTCCAGAATTCCATTCAAAAATCTTCCTCAACAACTACGGACACTCACATTCTGTTTACAAAAGACACACATCAACACACATATTGGTACATATATGCGCATGCATTACATTCAAGCACATAGACCATGGGCATGTAGGAAAGAAAGCATGCGTTCATACATACACAGGTATGTACACAAATATGCGGCACGCACACATAATACAAACAACACATGACCATTATGCATGCAACATAAACGGCACACATTAACATGCATCTATACTAATAAAAAAAAAAAATCAAAAATCAACAAACATGCACTTGTGTTCATGCAGCACATGTGCACACATGAGAATACCACAATTACAACACAGTGTTGTATGTCTTGATGAGTGGAGTTACTAAGGAAAGCACGCTTATGAGGCACCACTACTTATTGACCGTATGCAGTAAAGCAAATAAAAATGTGCTCTGTTTCTTCAGCTATGTTGCCCTGTAGGGATGAAAACAGAGGCTGCTCTCCACTTTTCCCTACACTCTTGGCCCTTTGCTGTAGGCCCAGTCTCTAAACAACATGCCCAAGATCTGTACTGAAGTTATCAACTGACAGGGGACGGAGAGGAGATAAAAGAGGTTTGTAGTGCCTTTGATGCCCTATAAAACCTAAAGTGAATGTTATAGAAAACCACAACGCACCACTCTTCTAATTTTCGGCCACGTGGCCTTTTTAAAGAGAAAAAACAACAAAAACAATTCAACTACGTGATGTCACCTTTGGCACAACTGGTCGAGAGAGCAAAGAATTCTTTGCTCTGACCAGTTGCCAAAGGATGGGGACATCATGTAGTTGAATTGTTTTTGTTTTTTTCTCTTGAAAAAGGCCACGTGGCCGAAAATTAGAAGAGTGGCGTTGTTGATTTCTATAATGTTTTTCTTCTCTTTGGAGGACTGTTTGCTTTGTTTCTAAAACGTGAATGGTGCTGAAGTGGACCAAACGACTCTCTTTCACACTTTTTCTGCTTGAAACCAAAAAACTCACTAAATTCAAAGTGAGAAGAAAAATCAATCTCTCTCCCTTCAGTTTCAATCTCTCATTTTCCCTAGCCCATTTTCAATTGTGTTTTGAAAACCAACTGAAGCAAGCTACACTAAAAAAAAAAGAAAAGAAAAAAAAAAATCACCATGGACTCTTACACGAGATTATTGTTTCAAATCACTTTCTTTTCACCAACATATCATACTATATTTTACTGAAACAATAGTCCATATGGACAGTCAGTTCACTGCTCGCTGACATTAATGGCTGGGAAGAATGTGGTGGCCATGTTGACTCGTTATTCAAAAAAACTCAATGACAAAAATACCACTGTCCATGAACGAAAAATTACTTTTCAATACCAAACCGATTTTTTTTCTTTAATCAACCTTGTATACACAGTTATATCATTTGTACCAAGTGTACCAATTAGTCGCTGTGACCACACTAGGGTATTCCTCTATCAATGTATAGGACAGTTCCTCTTTTCTACTATGTTTTTAAACCTTTCGTTTATTTCCAGTTTGCGTGTTTTTTGACATCTTGACATAAAAACATGCAATCAAAAAATATACACAGAAGATAGTCGATGTCTCCCACAAGAACAGAGAAGTATATGCAGCCAACTTTCCTCTCATCTAAAAACACTACAAGCAAAACTGATGGACAGACTCCAAAGATACAATAGCAACCCTTGTTTGGTCTTACGCCTCTTCCACCAGCCAGTTTTCAAAGTTTTGAACTCCACCTAAAGCGGGCGGTAATTTCAACACAGAGCGGCTTGACTTAACATCAGTTAGAAATCTGCCCAATTTATTGTTATGTTACACAAGTATGTTGAGAAATAAGCCACTTTTGTTTATCAATAGTTTATTTTTCAACATGGACTTACTTAAAGAAATTATGCATTTGAGACTTTTTTCTCACCCCACTTTTTTTTTCATTCTGGGCAATGTGTTTACAGGAGATCAAATTCATAATTTCATAATATCATATTACTGATACTCGTGTTGAAAATACTACATGGATGAATCCTAAACAACAGATAGGACCGTTGAATAGTATGTTTGCAAATTTTTAGATTACAAATCAGGGAAAAAGAAAAAAAAAAACAAGCCCTAATACATTACATGGACTTAAAAACCCTTTACTCTGGGATTATACCAGGGGGGACACACCACTACACACATCAAACAGCCCTAAAAACCATATGCAAAAACTAGAAGCGGCTATAATACCTGTGGTATTTATGCACATGGAAAAAAACCGATTCACTAATCTGAGGGGAAGCTGACTGGCTGATGTGACAATCAAAGTTTGGTGTGGGCTTCCTTTGTGGACCCCCGGATCCTGGTGGAAAACCTTCCGTAACAGGGGATTTGTTTGGCACGCCCTGGGAGAACCATGGAAAAACATTTTAAAACAAAAAAAAATCTTTACTAAAACAAGGAAATCAATTTATCTTCAACACATTAATACATAGGAACCTGGTGAAGGTGAAAGTTAGGGATGGGGTGGAAAAGTATGCAGAGATGGTGGTGGAGACCCCAAAGACAATCCAAGAAAAAACCAGTCCTATAAAATACATGAAAAAAATATTAGTCCTTGAGAAAGTTTATCTCAGCAATGGACGCCAACTGCACCTTAAAACACAACTTTAAAGGATTATTTGAGGACTGCCATGATTAGGAAGGATATTGCAGAAGTAATTTGCAGGCCTTACAGGCCCTCTGATCAGAGTTAGTGTCAACTCTGTGGCACCACACACTACTTTCAGCGGACTCTCAAAACAAGTCATGTGCTGAACACAACCCGTTTTCACTATTCATAGCACGAGACTGCCAGTGTGCCAATGGCTATGAGGTGTGCACCCAATATGCCATGATCATAAACAAGCAGCTGGACAGTCACAAAACATTTAACCTTGCTTGCTTTTACAACAAAAGTCATTTCAAACTGGATATTCCAAATTATGGACAAGCTTTAACAGAAGCGCTTACCTAGTCAGTGACTAAGGAACCTTCTCAAAAATGTCTTTAATGAGCATACTCACGAATTTGTATTCACAACTTCATATATACTGTTCTCTAAATATCTCCATGGGCATTGCTAACTGCCTGTTGTGTTTGCAGCTTGAGGTCAAAAATATTCACATAAAACAAAGTGAGGCTTACCATGGAAAGTGCATTCTTGTTTACTAACTCTGGACCCAATTTGCCACTGCACATTGAAAGAGTGCAAATGTCCATCCATATTATGACCCACAATCACCGGTGGACCAGTAGTTTTTTCAATGCAGATATCAGTTTTCACCTCAGACGTTACTCCTTGCACTCTCAATGCTGGTGGCTGGCGCATGGTGCCTATCTCAACACCCATTCTAACAATATCTCACCACCCATCTAACAATCTCCAGCAACAAATTCATCAGAATTTGCAACAAGGCTCACAATTCTTTCCTTGCACTCTCAATGCTGGTGGCTGGCGCATGGTGCTTATCTCACAACCCATTCTAACAATATCTTAACACCCATTCTAAACAATCATCCGCAGCAACAAATTCATCAGAATTTGCAACAAAGCGCTCACCTTCTTAAATTTGTTTCATGTAATTGTCAGTCCTCTGTCCTTCAGGATTTCATTTCTCTTGAATTAGGGGGGGGGGAGCCAATAGATTATTAGAACAATAACCAAGACTTGAAAAAGCATGCACACTGTGGAGAGAAAAAAAATTCAGACAAATTCTCCAAATCATGGGCCCATTTTTCTCTTCCATAATATTCATTCATTATCAAATTAAACAGCTGCTTACTCAGTTACTAAGAAATAGTATCTCAGGTGAAATCACACTTCCGTAGTGATTCTGATAGGTTCATTAAATTCATTTCTCGGTTTTGTCCAAAAAAGCCATTAAAACCAATGACTATGGAATTAAAAACTGTCAAAGTCAAATAATGTACGATGATTTCAATATGACAAATCGCTGCATAATAAACATTTTACACTGGTCTTCTTTAACTTACTTTTGCATTGCTACCTTGTAATTCATTTTCATATTGATACCAAACAGAAAATAAACAGAAGCCATAACTGCTAATGTCTTTTTTTTTTTTGTCCCAATCAGTGGATGCCTGATTTCTGTGAACACTGCAAAGCCAAATGCCTAATGAAACATGCTAGCTTTCTTGTTCACATGGTCAGTAAGAACACCACGACATCACATGCAGTTACCGTACAGTCCAACATGAATTTTGCAAACATCCAGCACTGAAAGAAAAGTTACACCCGAAAGCGCTGGTGGGACCCAGAGAAGTACTGTCCTCAACTGCCGAACAAAACCAGCTGGAAGCAATCCTGCATCACCCTTGAAAGCCTGCGCTGTGTTCACATAGGGTTCAGACACACACACAGGGCATTCCATTAAGATGTCATGAGACACTTCCGTCCTCCTGGCAGATGCCATTGTGTAATGGCCACTGAATGAGACATGACAGAACCTCCACGGGAGCATTCCCATGAGAAAACCACACATGAATTTGCAAACATCCAGTATTGAATGCAATACCAACTTTTGAAAACTTTCTGGGGAAATGTGGCTTTCCAAACATTTCATAATTTTGACAGTCACTAGGACTGTGTAAATAATTTTTTTTTATAGTCATTCTTCAACTATACAGTTCACAATTAACCTACAAAAAAGTGCCTATTGTTTTATCTTTTCAGTGCTTACCTGGCTGTACAGCATGCAGGCAATGTTTATTGTAACTGGGACATACACAATCTATTTCAAGTTTTTTTTCAGTATCTCGCACGCATGGATTTATTTATACAGTCAAACCTCTTGTTATAAGACCCTCTGTTAAGAGACCTTATCTGTCATTTAAGACTGAATTATTTTTGCATGAATGCATTTTACTATTAATTTAAAACACAACCCCTCTTAACCCTTTCCCTTCCTGGTACGATTACCGTTCGTAGTGAAAACCAAAAAATCACTACGCCCGTATACGACTACACCTCGTAGTAACTTCATCACAGAAAGCAGAAAATCTAAATGGGAGACGACCGTGTGAAATGTTTCCGACTCTTCTACTGATGTCAAGGTAGGGTCCCTTTCCATTCAGCGACCACAGGCTATGCAAATTGCGAGTTGAAGGGTTAGAGCTGATTAGCATATCAAGATGGCAGCGCGACCTAGCACATCATCGTCTCGACCCGTTTTCAAGCGATATACTGCGCTTGATGTGTTTGATGAAATTCTCAACGATGAAGACAGTGGCGAAGAAGACCTTGAAGGATCGGATCCTGATATTAGTGATGAGGAGGAGACGGATGAGAATCAGCACCATCCACTTTTATCACAGATAGGTGCTGGTGGTGACGTCGATCCTTTGTTTGCCTTGCACGATAGCAGTGAGGAAAGCGACGCTAGTGAGGGCGACGAAGCAGAAATGGCGGATCCCGTGCCATCAATGAGTACTGCTGCACCCCCTCTGTCAGGAAGCGACGGGGTCGTGGACGTGGTGGGGACTCAGGACGACCAGCGAGGGTCCCGTGGAAGTGGCCGGGGGCGTGGCATGGGGGCGTGGTCAGCAACCAGCTGATCAGAGATTTGGAAAGATGCTGAGGTACAGCCACCCAAACCCAGATGTTGTTTTTTCACAGGAAATCCCAGGTTGAAAGTCAGCTGGTTGCTGATTTCGGCCTGTAGACTATTTAGAATTATTTTTTGCTGATCTTGTAAAAACATCTGGTTGTTCAGACAAATCTATATGCTGACCAGTTTCTGGAAGCACACCCAAATCTTCCAGCGTTTTCAAGGGCCCAACAAGTGGGAGGGAAAGTGGGATGGTGCAGAAATGAGGAAGTTTCTGGGCATGGTTCTACTTAGGGGGATTGTGCGCCTGCTTCCACTGAACTGTACTGGTCCAAAGAAAGCGCTGTACAGAGTTTCCAGTCTTCAGTTCCATCATGACCAGAAAACGGTTCCAGGCAAGTAGCTCTATTTTTCTTCTTTCTTGTTTTTTGTACTACTTGATTCTTTTTTCCTCCACTGTTCATTTTTCTATATTTCTCTTCTTTGCCCCTGTTCCTACTTACATGGTAAATAATAAATGTACGGATAGGTGGGAGCTCTGTGCGCGCGCGCGTGTGTGTGTGTGTGTGTGTGTGTGTGTGGTGTGTGTGTGTGTGTGCATGCATGCGCACATGTGTGCATTATCATTTATTTTTTTCCATACAAGTTTGTTCATTTTGCAAAACATATACAGCACTTTCTTTGAACCAGTGTGGGTGCTTTATATTCATGTGTGTGTGTGCATGATGCTGTTAAGTGGTTGGTGTTTGTGTAAATGCAACATGTATATGTGTGCGTGCGTGCCGTTGTGTGTGTGTGTGTGTGTGTGTGGTGTGTGTGGGTGTGTGTGTGTGGGCAACATGTTTGTGCATAATAAGCATTATTTATTTCTGTGTGCAAGTTTTTCCATACAAGGTGTGTTCATTTTGTAAAACACAAAGCACCTTTTTTTTGTACCAGTGTGGTGTTTTATATTCATGTGTGTGCGATACTGTCAGTGTGTGTTTTGGTGTAAATGTGTATGGATGTGAGTAGGTGTTTGTGTGTGTGTGTGTGTGTGTGTGTGTGTGTGTGTGTGTGTGTGTCGTGTGCGGTGTGTAGGCTGTGTGTTTGATGTCTGATAATGTGTGTGGTGTGTGTGTGTGTGTGTGTGGTGTGTGTGTGTGTGTGTGTGTGCCCAATTGTGGGTTCGCTTACTTATCTTGAAAGGTTTATTCTGTATTTCAGATTCTTCTTCAGTTTCTGCATTTCAACGACAATGCAGCCATGCCAGTGCAAGGTGAGCCAGGGTAAACCGACTGGCTCTACAAGATCGACCCACTTCTGGATCATCTGCATAAGAAGTTCCAGGAAGTGTATGAGCCCCAGCAAGCATGTGGTGTGTTGGATGAAAGTCTACTTCTTTGGAAGGGCTTTAGACTGATATTCGAACCCAATAGACATACCCTTGAAATGTGGGCCCGGTTGGAATTGGATAATGCTACCTTGTGTCTGTGAGAACAGAAAATCTACCTTGGTGATGTGAGTCCTGACGTATAGAGCAGTGTCCAAAAGGAAGTTTCTGTGTGGCTACTTTTGTGTACGTCTGGGGAGATGGGCTTCACGGCCTACGTTCAAGGTATGAGTGGAAGGGAGGGGACCCCATCAACGAGGTGCTAGCCTGTCCTGGAGTCTGGTGAATGGCAGACAACAACCAACTGCTCTCGACCATTGCGAGAAGATGGTGCTGCTTGGTACCTTGGTAGGCGCCCCTCTCCTGGAACAAGGGGGAATACCCATGGCTCTACACGGACAAGACAACGGTAGACAGTAGTCTGAGGATTCCCGTACCTCTACTCCTGGGAAAGGAACAGTGCCTTGGCCAACAGCACACCGTCCGGGAGAAACGGGGTGGTATTCCAGAGGAGCGTACGTGGTGTGAGTCAGCTGGGGCTTGGTTACCGGATCATTCAGACAGACGCTCTTTGGAGGTGTGACAACAAGATCATCGCCACAAAGTACCCCATCAGCACAAAATTGGTGCACCTACTGCTGTCCTCTGTGCACGGCCACACACTGAGGCACCAATTCCAGACCTGGGGACGTGTACAGGGAATCAACATTGCGTCCGTGTGCGTTTCATCCCAATACAACAGGAATATGGGTGTGGGTCTGACAACTGCAAGACCAGCTGCTTCACCCATATGACGGCATACCCGCAAGTCGATGAAATGGATGATAAGAAGATTGTTTTTCCTTTTCTTTGCAGTTGCAGCCTGCAATGAATGCCTTTATTTTGCAGAAGTCAAGAGGTGGGACGACTCCTGTAAAACTTCCCTAGGCCTTTTATGGAGAGTATCATCACTTCTTGGATTTGGCCAGACCCATGGTGCGCTGCTGTGGAATGGAGGGCAAAACAGATGATGGAGAGGTGAGGATGGGAGCAAACCACTTTTTGGGTTCCCACTGCCACCAACACCAAAACCGAAGGCTGGCCCTACCAAGCCATGTCGAGTTTGTACTAAGAAACTCAAAGTGCAGAAGGAATTCCCGGCTACAGTGGGGGGTGCCCTCCCTGCCCCTCCAAGCCTGGTTTTGTGCTTAGGCCAGTGCTTTATTGGACTATCACACCAAGTCGTGTACTGGGTTCAGATACTGGCAATGGATAAGCTCTGTCAGCTTTTCTGTTGTTTCTTTTCTTATTTGTACACTTCATTCTCTTCTGCTTTTTTGTGTGCTCCTTAGTTTTTCATTGATAACAGTGGGGTTTTTTTCTCTCAACTATTGTGTGTGTTCACCTATTTTGTGAATGCTGTGACCAGTGTGACGTGGAGTGTGCTCATCAGTGAAAGAAGACAAATGGATTATAGAATGTGAAATCCCTTTGTGTGTTTGCTTCAAACCACAATTTGGACAGACAAAAAAAATAACAAAAAATTAAAAAAAAAAAAACCACACCACAAAGTTCCCTAAAGTTAGATGAAGCAGGGAATGCAGACAACGGCTGAGGATTATGCTGCAAGAGCCTATGAAGTTTTGTTTAGTACTTCAATAGTGCGGGCAGTTCCTGTAGGTAATTGCGTGTCAAGTATGTGTGAGTACAATAGGTTTAGAAAACTATTACCCAGTTCCTACAGGGTGGGGGGAGCGGGAGGTCTTTTTTTTAACAGACAGTTATTTTGTTTTCTGTCAGGTCTTTTTTTTTTATCCATATTTGTCATTTTGAACATTTTACCAATATGTATTATACTATAACAATTTAGGACCACATTGTGTACTTACAATACAGTGATGTGGTGTAAACACTAACAGAATTCTTTGTCAGTGTTGTAACCAGGTTTTTTGTGTTGTAGCACGAGTATGTTTTCAGAAACTTTTCTTGTTTTTGTAAAACCCCCCATCCGTCGTATATCCCTGACCCCCCCATTCTCCCCCCCCCCCCCCCCTCCCCAGGAACGGGCTAACAAAATTACAGTTATTACTAATAGCATCAAAGCTTTGGGTAAAAGGAAAGAGCAGCCAGTAAAATCCAGTCATATGTCAAACAAATTAATAAACAATGATGTGAGGTGGGTTACTGAACCAGACCAACTTTTCCAAATAGTAAAAATTTATGCCCCTTTCTGTAGAATTGGGGTACCCTCCAGTAAACATACAGATTGTTACACAGAGGGACATTTTATTGACAAGACAATATGAATCCCAGGCTTTTGTAACATGTGTGGTTGGAGGCAAACACCAGAAGGGTTATTTTTGCTGTGTTTTAGTGGGCTTTTTGCGTGGTGGCGTTGTGTTGTAAAAATTCTCAAATTGAAAAACAGAAACGACAAAAAAACTGTTTGTTCTCATTTGAGTATTAGTGTGAACCTGCATCATTATTTACCCCCCACAAATCAAGTTGAATGATGTGGAGGGCCATTGTAGACAATTGTAGTATAAAGGGTATAAGGAAGTAATCTACAGAAAGAATCTAAACAAAATAAACTCAAGACAATAGTCAATGTATGAGTAATGTAGATGTGTAGTGAAACTGACACCATGAGTAAAGCATGATTATGCCCCTTGTTTACCTAAAAAATAGTACCCCCAATTATGAGCGCAGATTGTCACCAATAATACAAGATTCCCTGGGATTGATATGACGATATATGTTAGTGCTGATGTTGAATAAATAGCAAGACCACTTTTTTTCAGTGTTTTGAGTCATTCATCTACTTGGCGCAATGTGTGTTGTGTATACTCGAAAAACTGTTGTTTTCTCCTAAAATCCTTTTATAATTATGTCAATTTCTGATATACTAGTTAATCAACAAAATCAATAATTTTGACAGGACATTGTAGACAATGCACAACACCAAAAAATACATGATGCAAAAAATTCAGAGAGATCGGTCAAGAAATAAGTAAAAGTAGCAGTTGCCATTTTATTGAACAGGACACCCAAGAAGCTAAATTTTATCGTGGCTACAGGCGTGTTGTCAAGATGGGGCCTATGCTATGATACTGTGGCAGTGATATGGGGTGTTAAGCGACTTAGTTCTAAAACGGCGTACTTGCGCAGCCGTCCGGTTTGTTGTAGACACCATTTAGGACCCATTGCCAAGCATTCGTGTACAACCCGTTGTAGTCAAGGGTGGAACACCAACCTGCATGACGCCCACCCCTCTCCTTGCCCCAATCTAGAGAGTTGCTTTCCCTTGTTAAGAAAGCATCGTTGGAATGGAAAAACTTTTATGAAAAATGAGAGTAGGAGTCCAAACGTATCATGGGTGGAAATGAACACGTAGATTGTTTGCTATATCCCAACTGATGCTGAAAAACATGCTCTGTAATGTTTGTAATTTTCTGGTGTATGACGTGGGCGTGCGTCCTGTGTGATCTCTGGATTTGCACCTGAAGCGCATTAGACTCCGCCAAAGGTAGACATCCAAATCTGTTTTGGCTATAGGTTAACAGAAACGCTTCACAACCTACGCGTGTCTTTGTCATGTTTTCTTATTACATCCAGTGACTCGCTGCTGTTCACACCACAGTTCGCTCCTTGCGTGCAGCCACTCGGTCTTCTAGGTGGGTGCACATGCTTTTTGTTTCCCCTCAAACGCTCAGCTTGTGTCGGCATACTACTCTCACTTGGCGTAGATTGTGACGCGACTGTGATTGAGAAATGACAATGGAACGATAATGCAGATATTGAGGCATCTGACGCCGTGTTTGAGGAACATTCTCGCGACTGAGAGAAATGTTGCTGTGGCAGGGAGCAAATTGAGATCGGTGTTTTCAGAGTTGTCCGCGTCACTGTGAATATTTTTTTCGCGGAGAGTTGTGGTTTGTTTGCTTTCTCGTGCTGGAGATGCGAAAGCAAAAATAACGGCGGAAAACGCGTGAGAGGAGTTTTGTTCACTCCCTTGACGTCATTCATGGAGCTTTCCTTCGGGGTCTTCAGGCCACCAGCCGCACTAGCCTGGGCCCACCGCAGCCCAGGCAGTCAACAGGCAGCAGTCAATGTGGTCAAAGACACAACCCACCCCGAGGAGACATTGTCACCGCAGCCGAGTCGGCTTCAGTGTTGCCTGTTCTGAACTCGCAACATGCACGCAGTGAGCCCACCTACAAAAGCCCCCTATGATGACAAAAAAATACTGTTTTAGTTGCGGGAGTCTGTGAGTAAGCTCTGCCTTCGGGAGGGGCGCGCCACCATCCGTCCACCAGCGTACTGCCCCCATTGAAAAACTTGCTGAGATCCCTTGGCTGCCCATGGAACCCATGCACCAAACAAAAGGCACAACAAGCGTGGAACAGGGTAATTGAAACCAAGGTCACCATTCTGTGGCTGTGTCTTGTCTTGCTTTCATGGCACGAGACAGAGGAGAATGCAATGTATTGGTACGGCCACAGAATTTTGAGACTTTTTTCTTTTTTTTTTAATGTCAAAATCGATGAGAAATGAGGATGATGAAGATGATATGATATATGGGATTTCCATTACGGGCTGGAAGACTGCATGACAGGGTTGTATTGTTGTATTTTATGCTTTATTTTCATAATATGTTACCCAGTCGTCAACCAGCCCGAAAAGGCACAGAAAAACTGTGCCACAGCATTGGTCAGGAAATATGAGCAACACACTCTCAGAGAAGCGCAAGCATCCACTCAGTTGATGAACAAAAAACTCAACTATGTTGATCGCCCAGGTCTTTCCAATTTCAGCCTGTAGCCAAAACCCTGCAAGTCTTGGGTAGGAGCCAGGGAACCATGGCAGAAAAATCTCACATCGCTCTGTTGGATGGAATCAAAACCCATAGCCCTCGTCGCCAGCAGAAGTCCATGACGTTAACCAGCTTCGCCACAGCAGCTGGTTTGCTTCTGGATCTTGGTTGGGTCTCTCTGGAAATCATTACAAGACAGTCTCTGGGGACCCTGAAACAATCCTGGCAATTTGTCAGGGACGGAAACTGTGTCTAGGGCATAACAGTTTAATTTAAGTGAAAGATATGCAAAAGATCTTTCTGTTTCTTAGTATTTAATAGTATATAAACTACTTCTCTTGTGATCAGTTCGATATATCAAAAAAACCATTTCTGGAGCAAAAATAAGGTACTACTTTTCATGAATGATATACACAAAATAATAACTACCTTGAAAAACCCGGAACACTAGGCATTCTTGGACTCTCGTTGGGATACACATAACCCCAAGCCACATCAAGATTACCTGAGTTATTTGGGTACACACCATGGCTGGGCTCACTATGAAATTGTAATTAAGCAGCAGAGGTCTTTCATCAAAGCTCCCTGTTGGAAAAAAACTCACTTGAAGCAACCAAAAGGTGTTTTGTGCCTAAGGGGTCATTTCCACAGGTAACCACAACAAATGTACAGAAAGAAGAACAAAAATATGCAAAAAAAAAAAAAAAATCACAAGGAAAAGGTGATAAAGGGCTGGCAAAAAGCACAAAACAGGCTCTTGACTAAGTCTAAGGGCGTTGCATAAGTTCAATTTGCTCAAATTCTTAGTTCAAAGGTGGGGCAAGGTGAACCTAAGGGATAATACACTCAAGAGAATGATAGATCTCTCAGGTCTTACTGGTTTGTCTTGATGATAAGCCACGATTTTCTCTTCCTATAGAACTAAATAACATTCATCTAGGAAAAGTGAGGGGGTAACAACCTATAAGTCACAGGGTCTCGGAGTCCGGCACGCAAAAAAAGCAGATTTTTCTCCTGTTCCATATGAATAATGCCACTCAAGCTAGGAAGTGACACAACAAAAAAGGTCACTGGTCTCGAAATCTTGCACAATATGCAGATTTTCTCTCCCTTTCTCCACAAGGAGCGAACAATGGCAGTTATTTTCTGACCTGCATTCTTCCATGTCGCTCATTAGTCCCATATGCAGTGTGCCACATAGCAGCAACCAAAAATATGCTCCCATGGCTCTAGGTAGCAGTCCTTGGCAAAAAATTCTGTAGATTAAATCTGTCTACGGTTCATTAGCTTCAAAACAAACACACATGTAAAGGAAAAAAAACACTAATGGGATATTTGCAAGTGTGCTTCACATGGCGGGGGAAAACTGCTTACATTCAACATGTGAACGACGGCAATTTTGGAAGTGGTCTTTAACACCGAAGTTATGCAAAAAACACAATGCTCCCACTCGTGCGTCTGAGAAACCCTGAGAAGTATGTTCTTTATTTATAGACTATGTTGCACTAGTCAACTCTAAGCTCAGTGAATTTCCAATGATGCTGAAGAAAAGGGTATTGACGCAGTTTCCAATGATGTAAAATTCCAAATGCCCAAAATTTTTAGGTCAAAAGAGACGGCCGCCATAAAATTCCAACTACCTGCCCCAGTTACCTCCCGCATATGCCAACAAAAAATCATTCCTTCGCACTTAAAAGTTTTTAGTTAATGTACTCCTTCTAAGGGAAAGAAAAAATGTTTTCAAATATGATCCGTACCTGTCCAAAAAAAAAATCAACTGTCAAAAAAAAAAAAAAAACCCAAAAAAAAAAAAGCCTGATGTTATACGACATTTTAAAACAACTGGTGTGTGTGGCATTGGCGTTCATTGTTCATAGTACTACAGGAAAATAAAGACCTAGATTTTGTTTTGGGGTTATGTTTTGATAGTTTTTCCATACAAGTCGAGGCCATCATATTTTACCCATAGTTTTTCCCCAAGTTAATTGTCACACAGGATTTGGGAGAACAACCACAGCTGTTATGTGGTTATTAAGGCCCCTAATAAAGCTACCTTGGAAAAAAAAGAGAGGAGAGAATAGTTGGGGGGAAAAAAAAAGAGGTCAAACCTGATGCCTAAAAGCCAAAATTTTTCAGTTGTTTGACAGGATTCAGTTATCATCCACTGATATAGTCAAACATGTAAAATGAATAATCGCATTTAACAAACCAAAGCATGAACCAAAATTATAAGAAGGTGGCTCAGCGCTACTAAAAAAAAAAAATTTGGTTCAGAACCCAAAACTATTTTCAGAATTACACAATTCATAATTAAAAGCAGCAAAACACTTGATTTGTTTGGCTTTGCAATGTAAAAAACCTTGGGCTCTATCATTATACTGTTGTTCTTCCTGCCATTTTTCTGACAAAATTTGGTGTTCCCACTGAAATAACTCAATAGGGCATTACGGGGGGACTGGGACCAAGGAAGTGATTCACACCATGGTATGGGGTGAATCTTTAAGCATCAATGGGACACATGAATTTCCTTTTCATTTGCATACAGGAAGTTCAATCTGGGGTAAACTACAAATTTCCTAAGGCCACTTACTCCCATAACATACATGCATTTCTGTTTTCCCTTGGGTGAACTGAAAAACACATGGCAGTCGGGACTGTGACGTTTCCAAACAAACCAAACCACTTTTCCCAAGACAAGATAGTGGAAAACCAAGCACAAGCTTTCAAAATGAAAAAGTGATCGAATTCATGGGACAGCAGAGGGATTCCCACCATTTCGAAACAGTGTCTGGTTCTGAATAGGGGAAATCAATGTGATGGAAAAAGTTCATGTTATTCTTCTCACTGCAATAGAAGATGGGCAGTACAGGGTCAACGACGTTTCGGGGGGGGGTGGGGGGGGGGGGGGGGTGGGAGCATACATGCCATCATTTTTTTTTTTTTTTGCCTTTTAGCCAAATATTCACACTCACAAAAAGGAAAATGAAAAAAAAAAAAAATCAGAAAAATTGAGGAAGCGAGCACATCTGAAAAACATCAGTTTTCAAAAATATTAAAAGTAAGATAAGATATTAACTTCTTAAATCAGGAGTAGTGTTGTCTGCTTTTTCATTTTTGTCAACTGAATTTTTATTACTGAATGGGGTGGGAAACCAAAGAAATGGATCATGGTACAAGACTTACAAGTCCTTTTTCGTAGTTTCACTGCCAAGTTCGGAGGGTCAAGTGCATTAAAGGATGCCTCACTGCGCAGAGTTTCTGTGTACTACGGCTTTTGCGTTTTGCGCAAAATTCTGTGTCAGCATGCCTTCATTTACCATCACTTCATCACATTTAAATTTAAATAAATGCTTTGATATGATTAGTAGGCTCCCCAGTTTCAGCAAATGCCCTTGGTATTGTCCTTAAGGTGGTTGGTGCAAAACAAAACCCTACAGGCTAAACTTTGCCATGCCTTTGCATCTGGCACAGTACAGATGGAAAAAATGCTCGCGCAACCAGGATACTAAGTATCTGCAGGATTGCTGCACAGTAAAGCTGTGCCATTTCTTCCAAAAGCACTCTAGCTATCAATCTTGTTATTTTGGGTTCTAAGTAACACAAATTACTTTACAATTCTTGCTATTTTTTCTAAGATAATGTAGAAATACTACATAACGTGTAGAAAAGAATGTTTTATCTTTCTCTTTGAACTTGATTGGTTTGGTGTTTCTGTGTATTCACCTCATCATAAAAGGAAATGAAAACCATGAAAAATGAAAGCAAACGAACAATTTAAAAAACCACAAAGAAAGAGAGAATGAAGTCTATTACATTAGCAGAGGTGGATATGGGCAACGAGAAAATAGGTAAAACCATCAAAAACAAACCCTGAGCAAGTCTCATGTGTTTCACTGATGCTGTGAGCCATGGGGACATTGCTTCATTCAAGGAGTTGTTCCTTCTGTCAGTATGATCTGTGTCCTATTCTTCATTCAGTGGTGAGTCGTCTTCGCTCAAAGAGGATTTGTGTCTCTGTCCAGTATGGGTCTGTGTCCCTATTCTCCAGGTCAGGGTTCTCTTCTTCATTCAAGTTTTGTTCTCTGTCAGTATGGTTCTGTGTCCTTTTGGCTCCGTTCAGGCGTGATCGGTTCTTCGCGATGAAAGATTTGCTCTCTGTCAGTATGGTCTGTGCCTTTTTCTCCATTCGGGGTGATTCGTTTTCATCGTAAACGATTTGTTCTGCTGTCCAGTATGGTCTGTGTTCTATTCTCCAGTCAGGGGTGATCTTCGTCTTCGTTAACAACAATTGCTTTTCTGTCAGTATGGTCGTGTGTCCTTTTCTCCATTGCAGGGTGATCATCTGTCGTTCAAACTCGATTTCTTCTCAGTCAGTATGGTCTGTGTCCTATTCTTCGTTCATCAGACATGTGGCAATTCAAGACATGCCACCACACTCTTTGCAGGTATTGTTCACCATCTAGAAAAAAAAAACACCAAAAAAAAACCAGTTTTGGTCTGAGTGTCCACAAAATGATTGTACATTGTAGTTGACTAGCTGATTTCAGTTGGCTTTCAATGCTGATGCGTGGAAAATGACAGACAGGTAAAACAAAAGTGAGATCAATGATGAAGGGGAGGGGACTCAAAAACTTCACCTCATTTTAAATATTGTGACTTTTTAGGTCTTTAACCGAGATGAAGTGAAATACATAGGAAAGCAACTCCAAACGGCCATTTGATCTTATCTGCCCTCACTTTACAGTGGTATAGCAATATTGTTTGAATTTCATCACTTGAAGTGATATGTCAGGTAGATAAGGGGTGCGTCTCTACTGAGAACAAACCAAATGCACCACGCTTATAAATGCTAAATTTGACCATTATAAAAATATACATCAGTCACTCTTAAAAAAAAAAATACAAAAAAAAAAAAAAAAAAGGCCTTTACCAAGATTACCCTTTCACATAGGGATTGGCTTTGATCCCTGTTTTTCTGGCAATCTCCAAAGCCAAACCCCTATCTCTGCATATATAGAAAACCAAAGACTTCCTGCTGCAGACGGAATATCCACCTTGCTCCTTCATTTCAAGCCCTGCTTCTCCCTAGGAGTCAAACAGAATGCATGCAAGCATTAGCATCTTATTTTTGTTGTGTGCTTTTTTCTGTTGTAATAGTATAAATTCTCTTTTTTCACCCCCATGTGCAGGCTATAGGTCTGTATTCCAAACCTCAACCCCCTTGGGAAAAAAAGGTCGGTATAGACAATCAAAGATTCCATGACATGGTCAAATCCATAATGTACCAAGGACTGACAGCAGAGTTTGTAATGATCATGGAAGTTATGGGTTTTGGGGCTGGTTTACTGAATGGAATTACAATGCGATCAGGTAGGCACTGCTCTGGTCTGCTCCAACAGTTCAAAACATCAAAAAAAAGTTAGTTTCAAAATGAGGGGACTGCAGGCGGAAATTGAAGCACACTTAAAATACAAAAATACTATTCCCCCAGACGAAAGGGACAAACAAATTACAAGACAAAAACATGAAGTGTTCTGACTTCTTTAGTCTTCTTCAGGCGAGAAAAACAACATTTAAATCAATGAAAAAGAAGAATGAACCAATCACTTATCTCCTCAAAATGCGCACAAAATGGATGTGAATGAAAAAAAAAGGTGCAGGTCAACCTTCTGAAATGGTAAATTATTTTACTTGGGTTGTAGAGCCAAAACATGCATTACCCCACCTGACACAAAAAGCTTAGATTTTTATTCATGACCTGATGGTTCATGTCAATAAGCATCAAATTTCCAATGCTCATTTTTGTCATGCCTGTGCTGTAGCTGTGCATGAAGGAAACATTCAAGTCACAGTTGTCTCCTACAGTCAAAAGCACATACATGTACAAACTGTCACTGTTCAGGGGTGACCATTCTTCTTTAAAAAAAAAAACAAGATTGTGTTAACTTTCCTGCATCCTCACCTGTATCGTGGTTTCTAAAACAGGAGGCAGGGCTAACCATGCTAGACAGCTTTCAAGCTCCATGGCTTCCTGATCTTCAGATCTCGATCCAAACATTTATGATCCACTTTCTGATTAGGGAAGTAGGATTCTCGATGCTGCTGTTTTACATTACTTGATTTCACCTGCTCAAGAAAGGAGAGAAGAATTTCATGTCATTTAAGATTTTCAAACTGATCTAATTAGTGGTTTTTTTTTAAAATTCCTCAACAATTTACACCTGTTTTGTTTCAAAAGCGGTTAATGTGAAGAAACCAAAGCATGTGTACAAAACAGACCCGCACGTTGTGGAGTGTGAGGTTGATGTCA